>MU224708.1:1790678-1800681 GCA_018584345.1 Thuja plicata
AGTCCAAGTAGGAGGACATGTCACTATTTTGTATTTCCTTTAATAAGGAAAATATATATTCCTCCTTAAGAGGAATCACACATTTGTCACACACACAATATGAATGTGGCATTCATAGGAGAAGGGATTTACATGCAAACTCCTCCACTCATCTCTGCTTAAGAGATGCATCTCACACACTTGCTTCAATAATCTTCTCCTCTCTCTCATTTCTTCTCACAATCTCTCATTGCTCTCATTATTGTATTGAGCTTATTGCTCTTATCCGTTAGGATTTTTGTCATATTCTTATTATTCACAAAGGGGTTTTTCTTTGCTTTTCCCCTTACAAAAATCTCTTAGCTCTTTGTTGGATTCTTGGAGTATTCTCATGTTCTTGGTGATTTATCTTGAAAACTTTATCTCACATTTGGTTTATGGTAAAATACTTCTTGCACTTCATTTTCTTGGATTACTTCATGATCTTATTTTCATTCTTTTAATACTTCTAACAAATGCATTACAAGATTCTTTGACATATTCAATGTGCTAGGGTTATCACAATGGATAACCACTGGTTCTTCAAAAATTATTCCAATGTCCTTCAACATTTTTTTCATCTAAACAACTTGTGTGCAATTTCTTGCTGCAACAACATACTCTGATTGAACAGTGGATTGAGCAATACAGTTCTGCTTCTTGCTTAACCAAGAAACCCGCCTTTTCCCAAGGAAAAATGTACCACCACTTGTACTCTTTCTATCATCCACATTACCTGCCCAATCAACATTAGTATAAGCTTGCAAAGTAAAGTCATCTGATTTTTCATACCATAATCCATATTCTGGTGTTCCTTTCAAGTATCTAAAAATTATTTTCATAGCAGCAAGGTGTCTCTTTTTAGGATCTGTCTGATATCTTACCACAAATCCAAGTGCATTGTTAATATCTGGTCTAGTGCAAGTTAGATATTGTAGACCACCAATCTTAGATCTATACTTTGTCTAAAAAACATTTTGAGTCTCATCATTACTAGTCAGTTTGTATCCAGTCACCATAGGTGTTCCGAAAGGTTTATAATCTTCCATTCCAAACTTCTTCAACATTTCCTTAAGATACTTGGTCTGAGATATAAAAATGTCATTCTTAATTTCATTGATTTGCAAACCAAGGAAAAATTTCATTTCACCAATCATTGACATCTCAAGTTAATTTTCCATTTCTTTAGAGAAATTCTTACTCATCTTATCATTTCCTCCAAAAATGATATCATCAACAAAAACTTCTATGATTAAGATTCAGTCTTCATCATTTTTTAAATATAAATTGTTGTCTGCATTACCTTTTATGAAACCAAGATGAAGTAGATACTTGTCCATTCTTGCATACCATGCTCTCGGTGCTTGTTTAAGTCCATACAGTGCTTTCTTCAACTTACAAACCATTTCTTCATCTTCTGTCGAAGGAAATCCATTATGTTGCTAAATGTATACTTCTTCCAGATCACCATTCAAGAATGTTGATTTAAAATCCATCTGATATACTTTAAAGTATTTATGTGCAGCATAAGCAATACATAATCTCATAGCTTCCAACCTAACAACAGGAGAAAAATTTTCTTCATAGTCTATTCCTTCTTGTTGCGAGTAGCCTTTACACACCAATCTAACCTTGTTTCTTACCACTGTTCCTTCCTCATCCATCTTATTTTTGAAAACCCATTTAGTTCCTATCACATTTTTGTTCTTAGGTCTTGGAACCAATTCCCAAGTATTTTATTTATTTATTTGTTCAAGTTCTTCTTCCATAGCTTTAGTCCATGATTCATCTCTACATGCTTCATCAGTATTTTTTGGTTCAACTTGAGAAATCAAACAAATTTCATCTCTAACTCTAGATCTAGTCATCATACTTTTACTTGCATCACTAATAATTTGATCTTCAAGATGGTTGTTCTTAACATACCTTGAAGTCTTAGGAGTCTCAGTAACCTCAATTAATTCATCTTTATTCTCATTCCCAATCATCAAGGGTTCTCCAGGTTCATAGTGACCTCTTTCATCTCTGTAATTTGACCACAGTCATATATTCTTTCCTGAATCTGAAACTTTTCATCTATCCTCACATTGGCGCTTTCAATCAACTTTTTTCAACCTCAGATTGAAACATTTATATGCTTTTCTCTTAGTCTAATAGCCAAGGAATATTCCTTCATCACTTCTAGCATCAAACTTCCCTATCTCATCATCTCTTTTCATATAACATTTACTTCCAAATATTCTGAAATATTTTACAGTAGGTGTATGATCAAACCATAATTCATAAGGAGTCTTACTTGTACCTTCTCTAATCTAAATTATGTTCAAGGTGTACATAGCAGTGCCAACTTCTTCTCTCCAATGAACATGTGACACATTTCCTTCTAGCAACATAGTCCTTGCAGCATATAATATAGTTTTGTTTCTTTGCTTTGCTATCCCATTTTGTTGTGGAGTTCTAGGATCTGATGTCTATCTATATATTTCATGTTCTTCATAGTAGGTATTAGATAAATCAGATGTAAACTCTCCACCTATGTCTGATCTCAAGCATTTTATCTTCAAACCGAATTCATTCTCTACTTTTGCTTTAAATAACTTGAATTTGTCAAATGCTTCAGATTTCTCTCTCAAATATGTAACCCACGTCATTCTAGAAAAGTCATCAACAAAAAGTATAGATTTCTTTCTTCCTCCTATATATGTTCCCATTCCTCAGCATAGTCTCCAAGCTCTTCTTTTAGGTTACTATTGGTGGTGCTCACAACTATAGATAAGGTCTTTTTTCTCTTATGCACAGTTGCCTTGAATGCTGACTCAACTTTAGGTAAAGTATCTCCCAATTCTGAGGCCTCAAAAGTAGTTAGCTTTCCAATCAACATCTCTTTAGTGAAGTTCAGTGTCAAAGGTATAATCTCTTCTATAGCTTGTACTTTAGTTCTATATGCAGGTGTCAAAGATCTGAGAATCTTTGCAATCACATCTTCCTCACTGTAAGTACCTCCAAAGTTTCTAATGCCAGTAACCACTTTAGTAATTCTCTGTCCATATGCCCTAAAGTTTTCTCTTCTCTCATTTTCAGTGATTCCATCTTTGTCTTCCAGTTTTGTAACTTTTCATGTTTTATAAACTTATCTCCTTCATACAATGCCTCCAATATTGTCCAAATCTCATCTGCAGAGTCCAAGTCTTTTACTTCTATGAATTCACCTTCAGAAAGTGCGCTGATCAATGATTCCCTTGCGACCATATTACATGAAAATAGCTTCATTTTATCTTCAGTAGATTTCTCCAATTCATCCCCAGTTGCTATCTTTTCATTCTTCTTTATGATCATCCAGTAGTCAATTCCCAAACATAGAAAATGTGTTCTCATCTTGTTCTTCCAACTATCAAATTTTTCATGATCAAATTTCAAACTATCCTTCCTGTAGTAAGTAATCTTCAGGATTACTTCAATTTTTTAAGCTTTCTCTCTAAGGACCAGTAGCTCTGATATAAATTGTTAGGAATAACATTCCACAAGCACAACTAAGAGGGGAGTGAATTAGTTGTGATATAGGATATTAAACTTTAAACTTTATAAACCAAAACTGCAATGCAAATGATAACACAGTAAATGCCAACACAATAATACAATACTTTTTGTCGAGGAAACCCTATTAAAGGTAAAAACCCAGTGGGAATTAGCACCCACAAATAATGTACTGGGAGTATAGTATCACTGTTAAAAGATTTAGCCCTATTAGGAGCTTATTACAACATTGCAGTACACAGTCCCTGTTAGGAGACAAAACCTATTAGGAGTCAAGAAAAATAGTAGGATCATTGCCCAGGCATACTTCCCAAAGAAGGTTAAATCCACCCTCAAGGATTCACAATCCGAACAAGTGTATATAGAAAATATGCTATCCAGTGAACTATCTGATAGCAACTATCTTTGCTTGGTCAGTTCCAATGAAGTATTCTTATCACAAACTATTCTCTACATCCAGTAGAAAAATAATCCTCATAGCTTACACTTATCTTCCCTTTTTAATCTCTTCCTCATCTTTCCAAATGAAAAGATCACTCATACATACCCTATTACAATAATTCTTTAGGTCGACCAATTAAGCTTTCCTAATACACAAATAATTAATTAGGTTGGCCAATTAGGCTTTCCCAATATACAAATAATTGTTTAACCCCTTGCTAAGATACACACTGTACCTATAACAAGTAAACATCAATTACAATCCATCAGTTATATTCCAAGATTCGCAATCCATGCTCACAATTCATAATACACGCTACATGTCTGAAGTCGGCCACCAAAATAGGTCTCCTCCAAAATACATGCCACATTTGACGTCACCAATAAGTTCACAACAATAGATCAGTTATGAACATTCTTCAATGTGTCCTTAGTTATCCCATAAGCTCACATGCACTGAAGCATCTTCATCTGTAAGATATACACAAAATACAAAGACCTTCTCTATCAAGCATTACTGTCACAGTCTAGAAACTAGTCTTCACTAAATCATACGGAACATCATCAATATGTAACCTCAAGTCAAGAGACCTTAGGAATAATTTCATCACACATATGTCATTGTATCCCTATCTTTGATCGTACTGAAACATCAGTACAGTGTCCCTACACTTCTGTCAGTCAAATAACCAGTCTGTCCTCTTCACAGAAACTTATGTTGACATCAGTGACAAAATATGAATATCAGGGTGATCCCACAAAACTGTGTCCCACTTTTTGGCCAACTTTGACACTGAAATGAACATTCTGAAAAAAAACTTCACTTTCGGACATCTATTGTCATAAAACCATTAATAATTTTAAGATGATGTAAACTAGTGACTTTTAGCATTTTGTTTCTAGTTTATGAATATATTTTTTTAAAAAAAATTGGAATTTATTTGAATCCATTTTTCCTTCTCCTTCAAAAATTATTTTTGTGAAAAATCAGGATTTTTTAGGAGTGACACTCACTTTGATCAACATAACTTTTTTTATAAAACTGATAAGAATGTAATTATTTTGAATTTAGGTTTTTAACACAAATATCTAGAGAATCCATTTGGTTTCATTCAATTTGGTTGAATATTTAATAGTTTATTGAGTTATGAAGTGACATTAATTATAATTTGGACATAGGTTCACTTTTATCTCTCTAACTCTATCTCTATATATCAAAATTAATTTAATCTTTTTTTGATAGAAAGGTAACATAAATACCTATTTCCTAGATATTTTTCATAATCTTTTTTCCCTAATTTACTATTTTTCCAAAAGCGTCTAACAGAGAAGTCGCTAAATGGTCAGACAACCTCTGTTTAGTAAAACTTAAAAAGAAAAGTCTTAATAAACTCAATATATATATATATATATATATATAATTCATAATAATTTGAAAGCTTTCTCAGACTAATATCATCCTGTATTTGGGTTTTTCAAATGAATTTATTTGATCCCACCAAAAGTTAATGTCAAAGTGATTTTTTGTCAGTATTTTGATGGGTTCAAAGGAGACTCAATTGTAGGTGTGAGTGAGGAGTAGAGGGATTATACCAAAGGGATTTATATCCAAGAGGCTTTTATCTAGCCATTTTGAATTTACTCCTTCAAATGGGACCTCTCAAGGCTTAAATCATCATATTTTCTTAAAAATGTGCAATTTCAGCAAAAATCAGGATGTTCAAAAAAGTGGGACACACTATTGTGGGACCACCCATCAATGACATGAATAGTAACCAAATATGATATCATCCAACAAGGCCAACTAACAAAAAATGGTAAAAATTTATCAAGGATCAACTTGAATTTTGAGATTTAAAAGTTAAAGTTCAATTAACATGAGTAGAAGCAACCTAAGTAAACTCTACACATGCAAATATGACCTAAAGTAGTCAATGGGAGATGTAAGGATCAAAAATAGTTCCTAGGGATGAATGATTATGAAAATGATCTGAGATAAGGTCATGAGATGAATTGAACATACAAAGATGCCACTTGTTTCTGGTTATTATATAAATAGACAATCTAGTTGAAGTAGTCCTAAACCATAAGGGAAAGGGGATGGGTATGTGGTTTTCACCATTATAGTTTGCCTCCACTTTGAAATGCATGTAAACAACTATGAGAATACATGTCAAAGTAAAACATGTAATCAATATGGAAATTAGTCATTTCAAACACAAAAGGGTATAGATATGGATGATTATTATGTACTTTTCTCACAATGAGTGCTCCATAAAAAACATGTAAAATAAAAAAAGTATGTGGTGAGTAGTATTTTTCATACATTTAAAATAGTTGCAAACTATTATTTTTTGAAAACTTTATTTTAAAATAATTAATATAGAAAGGATAGGGACAATATGTTTTGACTAGATAGAAAGAGTAGTGCTTACCCATTGCAGTCTTGTGATGTGGGATTGGTGATTCAACTTGAGCTTTTTTAGACTTTTCAAAATAGATATATGTTTTACAAGAAGATATTCATTTTGTTTTGATAGTTTAAAAAAAATGTATATGCATTTTTTTTTTTAAATCCATTTTAAAACATAATATTATCAAACATACCTCTTACAAACAAATATTTGTTAGTAGTAAATATTCATTTTGGTTTGTTATTTCCAAACTAAAATGGACTTTTACAAAAATTAAAACATCCATCTTGCGATTTGGTGAAGTAAGAACACATTTTTTTCCGTATTGCCACGATTTGGCCCATCATGATCCTACACTCGCCCTCCAAGATAAAATTAATGGGAACTATCTTCACCCCCACCTCAGGTGGTGTTGACTCTAAGAGCCACTCTTGGTTGATATTACTTATCCTTTGCCCCTTTTTAGTTTCTTTATTTTCATCTTGTGAAAGTTACCTTTGAATGATTGATGATTTAAATTTAAACCAAATCCAAATAGGGATTTGTGCATGACCACAAAACTCATGGAAACCTTCATCCCATTCACATTATTATATTTTCCTAGAATATCAAAATCTTGCAACCTCATTATCATGTAAAAGACACCTTGTGTGTGGTTCCTTATTCAACGAGATCTTTATCCTTTACCAACCCTCCTTCCATTTACTATGAATGGGTGATTGATAATGCTTACTAGTGGTCTTAGTAAATTTTTGATTTCTCATGTTGCATTATTTTTCCTCCACCAATGACTAAAGTTTATCAATATGTTGCTCCCATGTATTATTCCCCCCTTTAAAATTTGAAATTTTGCGTCATGCATCAACACCCTTGTAAATCATGAACTTAATCCAATTCACACTTTTTTTCTCATTTGTCATTTAAAATAGTTTATTACCTAATAATTTTCTAAAACTATATTATTGGGGATCTATCAACTATTAGAAACACTGAGAGGAGGGGGGAGGTGAATTAGTGTTTGTCTATTTATTATATTTCAGCAACTTAAACATAAATCAAACATACATTCAATGAAGCTTAACATAAGAACTCATAACACATGATATGATTACGGGGAAACCTTGATCAGAGGAAAACCTCGGTGGGAATTAGTACCCACAAATATTGTACTAGTATAATGAACCTATAGAAGTTCCTTTGCCCTGTTAGAAGAAGTCTTTACAATGCAATTACAGTGACCTGGTTAAAGGTCTGACCCTGTTAGGAGTCTTTTACAAAACCCTGTTAAAGGTATGTGGCTCACTGCCTAGGCTCACTGCCCAATAAGATGAAGGCTACAACCTTCTGATAGTTGATATACACTATATCAAAAGTGAACTACTGTGATGACACTGTTGTCTGATCACTTTTGTGTATGTGTGAATGCTCTTACTCTCTTAAAGAGATTTATCTCATACTGACTTCATCATACTACTCTTCTATATCTTTATCATACATATTATTTGACACTTGTAACATAACTTTACATTACATACTTATATTTTCATATCCGAATAGACATGACCCAAAAAAAAACTTATGTTTGGCCCTAAAACATAATACACAACACTTCCAAGCAAGTCGGCTTAAGCATGTTTACAAGAATACTAATTACATCATTAAAAACATATAATCAAAGGCGCTTGGCCGTTACATAACAAAATAATTCACGCTGATCAAAATACTAGTCAGCTTCCATGCTCTATCTTCTGGACTGCTGGTGTACTGATCTGTCTGTAACTTATCCATACTATCATGTCATACCATGCGTGTTTGGACTTAGTATGTAGACATCACATAGAACATATGTCTGAATGTGCATACTCTGATTTGATGTCCCGCACTTGCGCTGATGTGCTGATCATTGTATATCTTTGTCTGCCCTATTTTCTTACTTAGTCATTTTATCTTCTAAGTTATCTTTGATAGAAAATTAGTATGACTTTGTTGCCATGATGAAAACACAAAATAGGTCATGCATCCTCAGGAAGTCAAATTTCCAACAATCTCCCCCTTTGTCATTTATGGAAACAAAGGAATGTGGCCAAGTTTCTCAAAATGACTTAACACAAAAAATAACTTTATATCATAACATCTTTTTGATATATACATATACTGCTCCCCATATATACACATTCTATATTACTCCCCCTTTGCCATTAATGACAAAGGTGTACAAAAATTGTAAGTCTTCTACATACTTACTCCATGTAAACATCAGGGTACACAATCTGAATAGATTGGATCTCTTTCTGCCAAAATACTTTCATTGCATCAATTGTCTGAAGATGCGTGCATAAGGCATATGTCAGCTTCTCCATCTATATCAAATCCATGCAGGGACCTTGATCATATGTCACAATGGTGGCATAAATCTGTTTGATGTTCTCATTCAAAACTGCTAGAGATGGCGCAAGTGCATTTCTTAATTGAGTTTGTCTAACTCTTATCTTGTTGATCTCCAACTTAGCCTTTTCAATTTTGTCCAACTGACCTTGATAGAATTTGTTACATATGTTCATGTCTTGGGTAGGTGTCTCAACTAATTTTCTGATAGTGTCCACCATGATCTCAGCCTCTTCTATCTTCTTGATATGTTCAAAGGTGAACTTCACTTTGTCCATGCAGTTAGCTATAAGCTTCTTTCCCTTAGCTGCCAATTCTATCAATATGGATTGCCCAATCTTTAAAGATTTTAAGTCTAAAGTAAAATTCTTTACCAATTCATTCAATCTCTCCTTTTTATATTCATCTTCTACAATTCTAGTAGCAGAGTCTACTAGGTCTGTAAAGTGTACTTTGAAGCTTTTTAGAATACTGTCAACATCTTCAACTGATTGAATCTTGGCTACTTTCTTATCTGTAGGTACTAAATCATTCAGAATGTTAACTGACTCCAAGAAAAGAGGGTTCCTCATAACCTATTTTTATTTTTCCTTTTCCATAGCTAGCACGCTGATCTTCATTAAGTCCTCTTCTCCCCATGCATCTAAACTTGCTAAATTAGGAGTTAACCTTGACAACAATGAAGTAGATGGTAAAGTGGATGGAGTGAACATAGTGTTTTTACTGGTATCCATTCATTCACTCTTAACTGGTTTCTCCTTGATTGGTGTCTCATTATCTTGAGTATCTTTTTCTTCATTCAATTCTGTTGTATCATTGGAGGGAACTTCATCTTGTTGTACATCTTGATATCCTTCCTGAACACTTTCAGGAAAGATCTTTAGTATTGATAGAACCAACACAACCAGTGAACTTGGGCACCGCTGAAGATCCTCAGATCGTTCACCGAGCACAATCCTTATCAGAGGAAGAGAAGGAACAATTTATGAAATTCTTAAAGGAGAAAAAGATCAACTTTGCATGGTCTTATACTGATATGCCAGGGATGGATCCTAACCTCATTATGCATCATCTGTCTATAGCGCCTGGGATCAAGCCCGTGAAACAGAAACTTAGAAAAATGCACCCTCATGTTGCATTATTGGTAAAAGCAGAATTGGAAAAGTTGTTAAAAGCTGGATTCATTCGGGTCATTGCCTATGCAGCTTGGA
>MU224708.1:1810584-1829535 GCA_018584345.1 Thuja plicata
AGGCTTTGTGAAGTCTACATACCATGTCCCTCTTGTCTGGATCAACAAACCCTTCTGGTTGTTCAATGTATACCTCTTCTTCAAGTATTCCATTTAGGAATGCAGACTTGACATCCATTTGATATACTTTGAATCTTTTATATGCAACATAAGCAAGTAATATTCTTACTCCTTCTAGCCTAGCAACGGGTGTAAAGGTCTCTCCATAGTCAATTCTTTCTTCTTGTGCATACCCCTTGCATACCAGTCTTGCTTTATTTCTGGTGACTTCTCCACTCTCATTCAACTTATTCCTGAATATCCATTTTGTACCAATGACATTCTTGTCATCTGGTCTTGGTACAAGTGTCCATGTATTATTTTTCTCTATCTGTTCAATCTCTTCATTCATAGCAATTATCCATTCATCATTATCTAGTGCAACATTGACCGATTTGGGCTCATAATCACAAATAAGACATCTTGTATTTAGAGACTTACTTTTGATTCTCATGCCAACCTTTTTATCTCCTATGATCTAGTTTTGTGGATGGTTCCTTCTAACATATCTTTCAAGTATAGGTTCATCTCTTTGTCTATCAACTTGATCATCATTTTGTTCTTTATTTTGTTCTCCATCACTTTGCCCATTATTTTGAGCAATATTCTGATTGTCGATATTTTCAGCCTAATGCTCAGGTGCAATGATCTGTTGCTCGGGAGCTCGACATTGTTGATCGGGTAGAGTTTCAGGTTCCTCATTGCAAGTGAACCTATTGTAGTCCTTTGGTTCTTTAGTGCTCTCCATTTCATTCTTCTCTGCAAATTCATCTATCTTTACATTTGCACTTTCAACAATTTTGTTAGAGGCTTTGTATAGACATTTATAAGCCTTGCTCTTGGTAGAATACCCTAGAAAGATTCCTTCATCACTCTTGGAGTCAATTTTTCCATTTCTATCATCTTTTAAGATATAACACTGACTGCCAAAATTTTTAAAATAACTTGCATTGGGTGTGTATCCATACCATAGCTCATAAGCTATCTTTTTGGTGTCTTTCTTCAATTGTACTTTATTCAATGTGTAAACAACAGTACTGACAGCTTCCCTCCAGAAGATTTGGGTGATCCCTTTCTCTATCATCAATGTCCTTGCACAATCAACTATGTATTTGTTCCTTCTTTCATAAATTTCATTATGTTGTGGTGTTCTTGGTGCAGAGACTTGTCTTTTGATTTCATGCTCATTACAAAAGTTAGTGAATTCATCTGAAATAAATTCCCCTCCTCTATCTGACCTTAAGCATTTTAACTCCTTACCACTTTGATTCTCAACCATTGCCTTATACCATTTAAACATCTTAAATGCTTTTGATTTATCTTTTAGAAACATGATTGTCATCATTCTAGAGTAATCATCAACAAAGAGAATAAAATACCTATCTCCGTAATAACTCTTTGTCCTCATAGGTCCACATAAATCATTATGGACTAATTCTAGAATTGCATTAGATGTATGGGTTTTTCTTTTGAAACTAGACTTTGTCATTTTACCTTTTTAACTATTCTTACACATGATGTTGTTGGGTTTGGTCATCGTCATTAAGCCTCTGACATTTCTCTTTTTGCTAATCTTTATCATGTTGTCAAAATTCACACGACACAATCTTTTGTGCCACAACCATATGTCTTCATTTTTAGCATTCAAACAAGTGGTGTCAGTATCATTCAGATGGAATAAATTACCTTTTGTCTTCTCACCAATACCAATCAGATTTCCTGATTTATTGAAGATCTTTGCCTTCTTATTTTCAAATGCTACTTTGTGACCTAAATTATTCAACTGAGAAACACTCAATAGATTATAATTTAATCCATTTACCCAATACACATTTTCACATTTTATCTCATTACTCAACATTATGGTTCCTCTACCTTCAACTGGACAAGGTGTGTCATTACCCATTCTTACTGAACCACCTTTATAGTACTCAAAAGTCTCAAAAAAATTTCTATCACTGGTCATATGGTGAGTGCAGCCACTATCTATGATCTAGACATCATTTTTACTAACTTTAGATATGAGTGCAGTTTCTACATACCTTTCTTCATCATCATCTGAATCATCTTTTACTGCCACAAACACCATCTTGAGGTCTTCATCAGATTTGGTGTCAGTGTCTTCATCTTTGCATTTTACTAGGTAACTGGCCTTCTTTCCTTTGTCCTTATAGTCTCAAGTATCTCTTCTTTCTGATTGTCGGTAGCTTTTGTAATCACCTCTGTCAGACTTATTTTCAAATGATCTGTCATTACTTCTATCATATTTTCTTTTGTTAGTACATCTTGCAGCAAAGTGTCCAATCTCTTTGCAATTAAAACATACAAGTGGTAATTTACCTTTGTATTTACCTTTGCCTCTCTGCATTCTTCTGGCCATAAGTGCTTCAACTTCATCAAGATCATCTTCTTCACTTTCACTATCACTATCTTTTCTCATAGTGTTTTTATGACTTGATTTTCTTATTCTCGTAGAAGTTTTGAATGCAGACTCTATGTTTGGTAAGACAATATCATCAAATTTATTCATCTCAAATGAAATCAGTCTTCCAATCAAACTGTCTAGAGTAACATTGCTATTTGCTACTGCTCTCATTTCTTGAATGGAAGATACTCTAATAGCATAAGTAGGCAGTAAGGTTCTTAGAATTTTACTTACCATTGTATATTCTTCTAGTATACCTCCAACTCCTCGGATAGCATTGACTACCTCTTTGATTCTTGTGTTGTACTGAGTGATGTTTTCACCTTCTTTCATTTTGAGATTATCAAACTTTCCTCTAAGGCTTTATGTCTTGGCTCTCAAAACATTCTTGTCACCACCATCTACAAGCATCAATTTGTCCCACATCTGCTTTGCAGTCTTGCAGGTTTTGACATCTTCAAATTCAGCATCAGAGAGTGATGAGGCAAGTTTTATCATCATGCAATTGTGTTCATGCTTCTCTCTCAATTGTTCAACTATTGGTGCTCCTGTGGGCAACACATATTTAACAATCTAAGTATTGAGTAACATCATTATCAATACCTGATAAGTGGAGTCTTATTCTACTCTGCCATGAAGCAAAATTATCTTTGTTCAACTTGGGCACATCTTGTCTGTTCATCTTGTGATCTTTAGTTTAGGACTTGAAACCTTCCTTCTAAGCACACAAGCTCTGATACCAATTGTTAGTAATAACTGAGAGGGGGGGGTGAATCAATGGCCTCAAAAATTAATCCTTAAATCAACCCTTAAAACTTATAACCACTAATTATGTCTCAAGTTATCTTCTGTCCTACAAGATGTATGCTTTGAAATGCTTTAATCAATTTTGTACTTGTCGGATTGCTTTGCTAGTCTCTCTTCTATATGATTACCGATAAGTAGTAAACTTATTTACCGAAACACAGTAAATATGCAGAGTATACCGATAAATCCAGAAATGCATATGTAAAATGTAAAATAGTAAAGTAATAAACCATAAACACATAACACAAGGATTTTAATGTGGAAACCATGTTAAGGGAAAAACCACTGGGACTGGTACCCAAAATTTTCACTCTTCTGAAGTGAGCCCTGTTAAGAGCCAACCCTGTTAAAGGTTACAAACACACTATTAGGTGTGACCTTGCTAGAGGATTTAGTAATAGTTTTTCAACTAGTATCTGGCATATAATGCTACCATCCTTGATCAAACACTCACTTGGCCTATCAATAGGTATCGAGCATATGCAATGCTGCTTTTGTGATCAAATTTTTTGATACTCCTTGGGATGTATCTCAATTGTAAAAGACTTTTAAGTCTTTATCGGTTAAGAGGCTTATATGCTTCAATGGTTAAACTGAAACACTAATGATCTCTTCGTACATACAACTCGATTACAGATTTTCAAATCTATTGTAGGTCCATTACTTCACTGATCAATATAATCAAATATATACCTTTGCTCCAAACTTGTTCTACTCTGCGATGCTTGTCTCACTGTTCGTCGATGTCTGCAGAATCTAGCTCTTCCTTTAGCTTGTCGATCAGGACTGAATGAAGACTTTCTTCTCCTTCAAATTTTCTTTAGCATCTTTCCTCTATTCTCTTGTTCACCCCACTATTCGTAATGAATTAGGTTTGTCTCTATATACACATGATTTCCTCTTTTCTTGGCTTTCTTGATTCTTTGCGTGTTTCACAATTCTCACCAATAGATTTAAAGCAAACTCATTATTTATCTCAAAGAGATCTTCTTGCCAACTGGACAAATCAGTTTTAAATCACTTACTTATCTCCAGCTTTATCTGGATGATTAAAACAATGATAAGTATTTGTTAATTCTATCTTTAGCTTCTTGACAGCTAAGCATTTTGTCATTTTCTGAACTCTCTATTTTGTTGTTCAACACTTCAGTTAGTCATCAGTGATAACTGACTATTCCATCAGTATGACTTCAGTTGTCATCGGGATCTCCGTCCTTGTCTTCTCCGTCGGGCAACACTGAAATTCTTTCCATTGGGTTATTCTGTGTTTTGTTCGTCAGGCAACACTGTAACTCTGCTCGTCGGTAATGTTGTGCATTAGCTCGTCGGTTAACACTGTGACTCTGCTCTTTTACTCTGACCATCGGTGTGCACTCCATTGGTGTATGCAGTCACTTAGTGAATACTTGACTTGTATGCATTACTGATAGCATATTCTTGATTCATCGTTTCTTTGAAGTCTTTAGGCAGTGTTTCCATAACCATACAGATTATATCAAGTTGACATCAATGACAATACAATACATTAACTGATTTAATTCCTTGCATGATCATCAACTTAATATCTTCAAACATTCAATCAGTTACATGTCATCAGTCATGCTACATATCACAAGAACATTGACCTCAACATAATGACCCAACAACATTATATGTGCAATATTGAAGATGTCATGCTACATATTATGACATTGGCTTCAACTCATTATCTACAAATTTAGCCCGAATAGATGACCCACTATTAGAGATTCAGGATTGAATGAACTATGACGACTAGATGTGTGTAAATTTTAGCAAAGTCAAATATAAGTTTAGCAATCAAATATGTGGTCATTGTTGTATTAGCCTTGTAATAATTAATCACCTATTACTTTAGTGGTTCGCAATGTAAAAGGTTTTAAAAAGTGGCCTTTAAACCCTCATTTCACCCATTTTCCCAGTATTTGCTTTCCCTACATTCTCTCGCTACCTTTCCACATTAATTGTTAAAGCACCCCCACAAAGGGTTGAGGTGACATGTCATTTTTTCATTCATCAAAGCCCATCAACCTAGTCGTTGTCTTGCATTTCATTGTTTTTCCATTGTCCCATTGCCATAGATTTAATAGCAAATCAATGCAGGGATTTAACAAGCCAAAAATAGACAAGATAGTGTCAAAACATCATTGGTCATAGTTATATGTGGTTGTTTTATCAAGGGTTGATAGTTCCATCATGTGTCTTATTGACTTTGCCAATGGTAAACGTTCAAATACTGCATGGATAGAATATGTACTATTGAATTTGAAGCACAATTAGATGCTTCCATTATAGTGTTAGTATAATCCCATATAGTGTACATAGATCCAAAAACATATTGTACACTATATAAGGACCATATCCAATGGTCTTTTTATTTGCATTTAGATGTCTATGAGAATATTTGAGAATATGTAAATGTGATGTGGCTAATTTTGCCCGAAGGGTCAATGGTCAGGTTAGCCTCCACGTGTCATATGGCTACTCTAATATGGTGAGTCCATTCCATTTGGCTTGCACTCAAAATATTTAACATAATTGTCCATATTGTAAAATGTAGAAGGATCCTATCCAATGATCTTTTTATTTGCATTTAGATGTCTATAGAATATTTGAGAATATGTAAGTGTGACGTGGCTATTTTTTTTCCAGGGTCATTGTTCAGGTTAGCCTCCACGTGTCATATGGCTACTCTTATATGGTGATCCATTCCATTTGACTTGCACTCAAAATATTTAATGCGAACTAGAAAGGTTTTTTAGAGCCGTTGATTTGGGATGTGAAATAATTTATGCATATAATATCCTCAATTATAATAAGGTTTTTTTAGAGCCGTCGGTCTCTCTGTCTCTTAATTTATATATAGCGAGGGAATTGCGGAATGTGGGTCCAGATGATGCTGGCACAGTAGATCGAGTTAGGGGAGCAGCTGCTTTCCCTTTCTCACCTTTTAATTTTTGTTTCTTTTTCTCTGCACACTATGTTCATGGACTTTTGCAATGGGAAGAAAACTGCTATCACACCTGAAAACTGAAAACGAAATTGTCTGTTCTGTTGGGGCAAACCATGTAGGGTAAACAAAAATTGTATTATTCACAAAAGTGGAAAATATTTAGGAGTATTTGAAAACATAGATTATCTCAAGTGAAATTGGAACGAGCAAAAAGAGGAGGTATGAAAGGGGAAGTTGTAGTAGACATTCAAAGCATAAAAATTTGGACAATTAATGTGATACAAATTTGAATGGCAAAATGTTAGGGAGCATGGGGAAGAAGAAGATTTATGCAGCCCTATCTCAGCTCCTCTTATCTCATCAACATATTCATATGTGTGAGAGTTGCTAAATGTCAAAAATAAGTCAAGAAAAGAAGAATTGAGTGACAACAAGCTTCATTGGTGCATGGACGCAAACTAATCTTAGTAGAAGGAAATAATGTACTAAAAGAAGAGGTGACAATCTTGTAAATGATTGTAAAAGGGAGAATTGTGAATTACAATTCATGTGTGAATCAACGCAAACAAATATAGGCTTAGCAAACTTTAAAATGGTAAAGGGTGGAACACAATTGTAAAACAAACCAAAATTTAGGAATCGAGGAAAGAGAAGATAGGGAAATCAAATCATGGATTCAAGAGATTAAAGATCTTGTTGAGGAGTTAGATGGGGCAAAGGTAAAGGATAATAGAGCACACGACAAGACAAGAAAGAGTAAAAAAGATAATTATTAGGGAGGTAAGAGATTATAGCAAAATTAGAAGTACTTTTAATCTTTTAAGTGATTTTGTAAGGGACAAATTGCACTAGAGGTGACAAATTTGTCTATCAAGAAGAGTTGGAAAGTTAATTAATGAGGATATGAAACCTATCAAAGTTGCTTTAATGAGTATGGAAGGCAAAAACCAATTTCTAAGCAAAAAAGGCTTTTAAAGAGCTTTTGTTTCCTTATGGAAGAATATCTAATCTCAATGCAAGAAGAGGAGAGAAAACTGAAATTGGTCAAAGTAAGAGTAGTGAGGGTCGAAGGTGAAAGGGTGTAATTGCAAAATGGGAAAGTTGTGTTAACCAATTTAGTATCCCAAAGCACACTAGCACAAGAAGAGGGTAGAAAAGGAAAAGCAAAGATAACAATGAAAACAAAGAATGAAGCAAGCATTGGTGAAAAAGGGTAAATATTTTGCATTGAGCCTTTGGCATTGAGAAAACTGGCAAGTAGAAGTCCCCTAGGTGCACTTAAAATTAATGTGTTGAAATTGTAAAATATTGGAGAAGGGGACATAAGTTAGGTTCTATCATAGATGTAAAACATAATATGTCTCATGGAATCTCAAGAGTAGAATGGTTGGAAGACAACACTTTTCAAGGATAAACAAAATTAGAAATTGAGAACAAG
This sequence comes from Thuja plicata, assembly GCA_018584345.1. Taxonomy (NCBI): domain Eukaryota; kingdom Viridiplantae; phylum Streptophyta; class Pinopsida; order Cupressales; family Cupressaceae; genus Thuja; species Thuja plicata. The sequence continues at coordinate 1,818,265 of MU224708.1, forward strand.
GTTTAAAATGGAAAATGTTATGGTGGCATAATGGTCTTAGTAAAAGAAGCATGTACACATTGGCCCATATAACCAAGGGGTCCCTTTTGCAATCACACACCCCGCCCCACCCACACACAAACACTCCATTGCATTATGTTGTATCATTTGCATCGTTTGATAGAATAACATTATTCTCATTGCTAATTTCTCTATAGTTAGTTCCATGGAGTACTTGGATCTTAGGTAGTCAATCTTGCATGGTATAGAACATTGTACACCCCATCTTTCAAAAAGGACCCAAATAAGAAAATATAACTAGGTCATTTATTTTTTAAATGCCAAGCATGTAAAATTTCAATGCATTAGTTTGCCCCTCAAGTGCCAAATACCCTTTGCCAACACTTAAAAATATAACTTTATACTTCTCCCACAAGAGGGAAGTTCTTCTACTAGGTGACTTTAATGCAAGAGTAACCAATTAACAAATGAGAATCTTATGCAAGGAGTAGGATAACAATTCTTTATGGCTCAATCACCAATAGTTAAGGTGTTCAATGTATAATGAGGATAGTAATCATTTTGGTAAAGATTTACCTGCACCAAATGGTAGTTAGACTTGATTATTTGTAAAGGCATGGGCATATGGAATTTGCCTAAATATTCATGCTAGACCTACAATAGAACAAATTTTGTTAATTATAACATTTTTGCACAAAGCCTAATTTATAACATAATAGAGGTTATGATTGAAAATCCCCTTGGTAATCTAAAATTAGACCATAATGCAATAAGATTTATGTCATCTTGGCCCAAAAAAACCAACATATGATATAGGAACAACCCACACAACAATCTCTAACAAAAAAAAATCTTTAATCCCAAGAAATATTTGATATCTTCAAGAAATCATTAAGGCAAGGAATACAAAAAAGAAGGAAAAAAAAGAATCACATGCCTAAAAAGGTAGGAGCTAACAAGCATAATGAAAGGGCCCTCAAGATTTGTAAAAGGCCAAAGAATAAGAAGAAAACAAGTTATTTTTTGGCAAATGCATGGTTTCATAAGGATTGCAAAGTTGAAGGAAAACTCTTAAGGAGCTAGGTAAATATGAGGACACAAAGTCATACAAATATATTGTAGATGAAAAAGGGGCATTCATAAATACAAAGAGATAAGATCTAATAGATATAGCAAAGCGATTGTGAAAGAATACTGAAGCATAAAAAATTTGGATGATGGCTTGATTGCAGTGAAGAGGGGCCCCAAGGGAAAAACTGTAAACCCTAACCATTTCTAGGGCATTCTGTCAGATTTCCAGGAGAAATTTGTAATCTCTAATTAGTTTCAAGGCAAGTCGGGGTGTTTTGAGGCTCAACATCTAGTCGAAGGGCCTAAATCTCGGTCTTTGACATCTTAATGAGTGTTTCAAAGAAATAATAGGGTTGATGTATGCAGATTGAAAGGGGAAGTGGGGCATGTAAAACCTAACCACTTCCATGGCATTCCACGGGATTTCCAGGATAAATGCACAAACTTTAATCAGTTTTAGGGTAGGTCAGGGTGTTTTGAGGCACAACATCCAGATGAAGGGCTTAATTGTCAGTCTTGGATACCTCAATGGGTGTTTCAAAAGAAAAATGGGTTGATGTATGTAGACCAAAAGAGGAAGTGGGCTTTATGAAGACCATGTTCATAAGATTTCTTACTTGGAGGATTCTCTTCATGGGTCTTCTATACTGAGTGTTGGGTGTTCCTCCCTCTTGCCGTCGTGGATGACATTTTTTCCCATCTTTTCTAAACAACATGGCACTCAAGATGAAGGACCCTAAAATCCCGAGGGCCAGGAGATCTCCTATTTTTTCCCTTGTCAAGTGCCTCCTGCTAGAGATTTTTTCAGGGATTCTACCTCTCCCTAATGAGGTCAATAATATTGGTGGTTTCTCATCTCTGAATCAATCATTTAGGAAGAGAACCAGGAAGCATCATCGCCACAAATAGGATAGAGGCAAAGTAAAACCCTATTTCCAAGCAATCACTCCTTAAGGGAGTCATGGTCCCCTCAAAATTGTCATTTAATCATAATATTGGGCGAGTTGTTGATGATGGTAGCTTGCGACTGACACTCTCCAAAGAACTCCTTCAGCCCCAAGTTTTGAAGCTCTCTGACAGAGCGCTAAAATGTAAGTTTTGGAGTTGGACCCCCTATCTCAAATCTCCTTAAATGTTGTTATAATTCTTAGTCGAACGTGAATGAAGGTTTTTATGTACACAATGGTTTGGGCTTTTCATTGTGGTTTTCTCAAATAAGAAAGATAGGGATCTGGTACATAACTACAAATCTTGGTTTATGGCGAGCTTTGGCCTCCATACTCAACATTAGACCCCACATTTTGATCCTTTTTCTAATAGAATTAGGTTTTCCCCATTCTGGTTTTCACTCCCTTCATCTCCCCTTGAGCTCAGAGATTTGGAGGTGGTTGAAACATTGGCAAACCAAGTAGGCATTTTTCTGAAACATGACCTCAAACCTTTTGAGAAGCCACATTTGCCCATTAGATTTTGTGCTCTCTTGGATCTAGGGAAAAAAATTCCCTTTGGAATTTCTAATTTCTTCTCTGTATGGTTTATAGAAGCAAAATATTATCATTGATGACCCAATCAAAGTCCATGTAAACATAAATATATGGGGGCATTTCTCTTTCCAATGTCAATATAACATGGATCAAAATACATTTGTGTGTGAAGACGTCTCAACACAACCAAATTTGTGTATTATCTCCCTAGCTGGCGTGTGCCCCGTTGAACAAGTCTCTTCCCAAGAGAAAATTAGTTCTCCTAAACATGGATTCATGAGTCCAAAATGATATATAGAGCCTGCAAATATAGATTTATGTTCTCCTCCAGTTGTTCATGAAAGGGATGCTAATACAGAGGTGTGTTCTCTCACATCGGTGGTCTTAAGAAGCAATGCTCTCATTTCCTCTTTTTGGGAGATTAGTATTTTCTCTCTTGCCTCCTTATTTTCTAGCCCTATTTTGAAATAGGGTTCTCTTAGGCCAGAGATGTCTCTTACTCATATCATGGCTTCAAATGGGGGACATATAAAAATTGATTTGCTAGCAAGGGCTTGTAAAAGATTTCTCTCGAGTATGTGTTCTTCATATTTTCCTTTTGATTTACCACATATATTGTTTGCAAAACATGATAATGAAGTGTGTTCTCCCACTCTTACCTTTTATTCTCAACCCCGTGTTGCTTAGCAACTCCAGGTCAAGAAGTCCCAAACTACTAACGGGGATATAAAATCATCCTCAGATCAAGACAATAGGAAGGATGAGAATAAAATGGTGCCTTATGGGTTTGGAAAACCAAGGAGGCCTCTTCATTTGAATGGTAAGGATGCACTAGGACTCTCAACCCTAATTATTAAACTGAATAAATTGGTGGATGAGGCACTTTCTACCCCTCACTCTTCTTGCTCAAAATTTGAAGACAAGTGCTTCTACCAAGCCAATGTATCAGATACAAAATAGCCACTGCTAGAAGATCATCTAAGTCTAGAAGACTCTTCATCTCCTCCTGTGATTAAAGAGGTTCAACCTCTTTCTTGTTCCACTCTGCAGACACTGATGAACTATATTGATCTCTCTCCACCACCTAAAATCAATAGGAAATTGGCAGACCTCCTAAGAACAAATTGAGAAAAAATGATATCAAAACCAACATTCAGTCTACCTTAGACAAAATTAGCTCGCAGTGAGAAAGGAGCTCTCCACAGAAGCTATGAAAATCATGACATGGAATGTTAGGGGCATTGATGCCCCTAACAAGGGTCGTCTCATCAGATCTCAGATTCAGGCTAGTGGAGAAAAAATAATTTTACTGAAAGAAACAAATTTCAAGGAGATGGAAAACCATGCAACCATTTGCCAATTGGAAAAATTGGAAATATATTTCTTCCCCTTACATTGGCGCCTCAGGGGGATTTGCCATTTTGTGGAAGGATAATTTCATCAAAGCCAAAAAGTTGGAAGCTAAGGCTAATTGGCAACAATTAGAAGTTAAATGTTTCAATATTTACTTTCTGCTTTTCAATTTTTGTGGTCTGAGCTCTTCCATGGGAAAAAAGCTCTTGGATTCCTTGTGTTCAGCTTGTATTGCTTCTTCATATGTGTCAATCCTCTTAGGTGGTGATTTCAATGCTATCCTAAGTGTGAATGACAAAATTGGTGGTATAATTCCTCCCATGATTACTGTCAGAATATCTGGATTTTGTGTCTAATAATGGATGGGTGGATTGTATTCCAAATAGTGGTCATTTCACATGGACAAACAAAAGAGCCCAATCCATGCATATTGTGAAAATACTTGATAGGTTTTTTGTAAATCCAAAGTGGTTCTCAAAATATGGTACTTGCATCTCCCAAATTCCAACTTTTTTAAGTTCAAACCATTTCCCTCTTCAAATAACCTTTACTATAATGGCCTCCAAAATATCTGATGCAGGAGTATCTTGGGTCCTTGGCAATCCTGCTCAACCAAAAAGATGTTTTTTTTGTTCTTTAGATTGTTTGGAGGCTGCTTGGGAAGTACTCTATTGCTTAGGTCTGTCGCTCGGTTATGCTTGTTCTGAGTTGGTCTCTGTTGCTCGGGTTTCTGTCGCTCAGGCATGCTTGTTTCTGTTGCTCAGGTTATGTCGCTTAGGCATGCTTGTTTGTTTCTTGTTTCTCTTCTGACACTCGAGTTTGTTTTCCTGTTGCTCAAAGTGTTCTTTTCCCGAGTCACTCTGTTGCTCGGTCATCCTTTGCCCAAGTTGCTTATTTTGGAGTTGGATCTGGTGGCCGACTTCTTCAATTAGTTTCTGTTGCTTAATTGATTTGGGGTCTTTCATTGGGATTTGTGTGGACCTAAATCTGTGTCTCACTTATGGATTTGAGCGCCGACTTCTCTTGGTGGACTCTTGTATATATTTGTTTCTATGTTCTTAGTTTAGGTAGTGGATTAGTAGGATTTTAAGGAAACAATTTTAGAATAGGATTGGAGATCAAATTATCTGTAAGCAGATCTGTGATCTCACATGTATGAAGATCAAATTGTAATTCACTGAATGTATATGGTCGAAACTAGGAAGGCCTTACAGCCCAGCATGTAATGAGTTGGATCAATTAATGAAAAGGATTGTTGTTGTTTCTTCTCACTCTTTTGTTGTTTCTTCCGCATTGTGTTGGCAAGTTGGTTTGGTAGTTGGGAGAGACCTTGGCCCCATTATCAATCCTACCTTGCGCCAATATCCCAACCAACATCCTTCAAATTTTAAAAAATTTGGTTTAGAGATCCTTCTTTTCTCTCACTCTTAAATATGTGGTGGATTGATCTTCCTTTCATTCTAGGCTCGAGACTTTTTCAGTTGAACAAGAAGCTCTCCCTCATCTCAATAACCATCCAAGCATGGAATAAAAATGTTTTCAAAAATATCTTGGCTACCAAGGCTGACATTGCATTCCAATTGGATCAAATCAATGAAGAAGTTCTCATCCTGGATATTAACCCACAGTCGTACCATGAGCAGAAGAGACTACAACTAGAATATGAAGTGATCTTATTGGGGGAGGAAATTTATTGGAAGCGGAAATCTAGGGAGTTATGGATCAAAGATGGAGATAGAAACATTGTTTTTTTCCATGCCTCAGCTATAGCTAGATCCACTTAAACCACAATATTCAAAATTGTAGACCCCCATGGTAGAATTTTGACAAAACCCATTGAGATTCAGAATGAGGGTGTGTTTCTTTTGTGCTCTGTATGTTGATGAGAAGAAAAATGAAGCCTTGGTGGATGCTAGTAGGGTTGAATTCCTTTCAAAGATTCCTCCCTTAGTTTAGAAATTAGATAATGTTTCTCTGCTCATACCCTTTTCAATTGATGAAATTAGGTCTATGGTCTTCTCAATGGGAGCGGATAATTAAGGCCCCTGAGATAGATGGTTTTTCTCCATTATTCTTTCATAAATGTTGAGATTTCATTGGTTCTGAAGATTGGGCAACATTGGAAGAGTCCGGGAAAAGTGGGGGTATCCTGAAACATATCAACAACACTGTGATTTCTCTCATTCCCAAAGTAAATGAACCTCTCTCATTTGTTGATTTCACACCCATCTCTCTTTGTAACACACTATGCAAATTTTTCTCCAAGGCAATCGTTGGAAGATTATTCCTTGTTATTCCCAAAATTATTTCACAAGAGAAAGATGGTTTTGTGTCTGGAAAGGAGACATCGGAGGGGGCCCTTGTGGCTCATGAGACTCTTCATACAATCAAGTAGCATAAAATGCAAGCAATTCTCATTAAACTAGATACCCACAAAGCAAATGATAGAGTGGACAAAACTTTCCTTCACCAAGTGATGCTAAAATTTGGCTTCTCTCATAGGTGGTGCAAATGGATTCTTGCTCTTATATCTTAGACTAAATTCTCAGTTATCATCAATGGTAAAAAATGTGGTTTTTTTATTCATTTTAGGGTATCATGCAAGGAGATCCATTGTCTCAATATCTTTTTATAATCATGGCAAAGGCCTTAAGTCGGTCCATAGTTGCAGTTCACAAAGCTAACATGTGGAGAGGTAGTAGAATCCCAAATTCATATATTAGTGTGATGCACGCCTTATTTGTTGATGATACATTATAGTTTGGGGAAGTCACTTTAAGGGAAGCACATGCCATCAAGCAAACTTCAGACATCTATTGTCTTAGTTCAAGCCAGAAAATCAACGTTGATAAGTCTAAAATTTTCTTCATGAATTTTCCTTTGCGAGTTGAATCAGATATCTCAGAATTTGTGGGGTATTAGACCGAGTCTCTCCCTAGTACTTACCTTGATATTATGTTGTTTTTAGGCAAAATAATGAGTCTTTTTGGGATCCCAAACTCAAATCTATTCAAAGTAGAATTACTTCTTCAAAAAACACCTGGTTTCTCTTGCAAGAAGAATTCTTATGATTAAATAAGTCTTGGCCAGCATCCCAAACTATATTATGTTAGTCCTTCCACTCCCTAAGGGCATTTTATCATCTATTGAGTCAAAAATGAAAATTTTTCTTTGGAAAGCGACCAAACAGTCTCAAGAAAATATTCACCTTTTAGCTTGGGAGAAAGCATTGTGCTCTTCTAAGGCTTTAGGAGGTGTTGGAATCTATAAGCTTGAGTGTAGAAACTTGGCGTTGGGTTCCAGGTTAGTATGGAAAATGTTTTCTAATCCTCATTATAAGTGGTCATCCATCCTAAAGAGTAAGTATCTGGACAACAATAGTCAAGAAAGAATTTTCTTTGTATCTAACCCCCTACTTGGTTCCCACATGTGGAACTTAAAGATCAAATGTAGGAGGGTTTTTTTCCCTTTTCTTACATGGATCATATTTGGTGGTGCAAAATCTGATTTATGGGGTGATTCCTGGAATAAATTCCCTCCTCTTGGCTTGATTGACTCTCTGGCTCACACCAGGGAGGTTTTGTCAACCCTTTGGGGGTTCTAAAGTAAAAAAACTAATTTAATATCCTAAATACTAATGGTTATCCACAAGCAACATAGAAAGATTTCTCAGCCACCCCCATTCCGAAGGATCGAAAATCAGAATTTCTAAGATACTTCAGCAGAGAACTATTCATCTTAAGGACTCCCAAGATTATCTTATATGGTCCCCTTCTCCCTCAGAAATTTACTCAATTAAACAAGGCTACCATGTTATTGCAAGAAGTAATCTTATACCATGTTCTAAAATATTTATACTTTGTTGGGATCCGAAAGTCCTACACAAGGTAGGATCATTTTTTTGGCTGGCTCTTTCTAGAAGAATATTGACTAGTGATATGCTAGTTCACCTTGGTATAATTACTGCAATCAATTGCATTCTATGTGGAACTCATGCTGAAAAAATTAATCACATTATGCTCTATTTCCCTTTTTCCACATCCTATTGGGAGTGGCTTAAATGGAAACTTCATTAGTCTGCCCCACTTGATGGTGATCTTGGTGTGGTGTGTGATGCATGGCCATGTTTGTTCAAGGATTCCTTTTTTGTTGTTGTTTGGGCAGTATCCCCATGAACTCTAGTCAAGAACATTTGGTGGGAGAGAATAAGGAGAAAGTTTTAGAATGAGTGTTGTCCCATTGAGGTGGTTATTCAAAAAATTGAAAGATCGATTTATAAAGCAGTTAATGCATACTGTCTTAAGACTAAGAGTTCCCAGTCATGTTTCACTTCCATAGAATCCATCATTTTATCTGAATGGGAACACATTAAGCTACCTTTCAAAGCAAATATTTTATTAAACAAAGCCAAGAAAATAAATAGAAAGGAGATTAGATGGAAGCCCCCACTTCTCAACAATATCAAGTTGAACTTTGATGGTGACTCCAAAGGCAACACAAGTATCTCGGGTTGTGGTATTATCCTCATAGATGCAAGAGGTCTCATATTGGCAGCTACAACATTCAGGGCTCCAAAGGACATAAATAATCTTGTTGAGGCTAGGGCTCTCCTAGAGGGTGTTAAGTTTGCAGTGGCTCATAAATTTTTTAACTTAGTCATTGAGGGTGATTCCCGGAATATTATTTGTGTCCTCATAAAATTTGAGACCCCTAGTTGTAAAATAAGTTACATCCTCAATGAAGTTTGGGGACTCCTCCCCCTCTTTGACTCATATCAAGTTCTTCACTACTTCAAAGAGGAAAATGGTGCTGCAAACACATTGGCCAACAAAGGTTGTCTTCTAGATCTAGGTGAGTCTGACTCTTGGGGCGGATATTCTTATTAAATTGGTTTGTCTTGCAGATTCTCCTATTTGAAGTTCTCATCTTTTTTCATGGTTTTCCCTCTTTATCTATGTGACTTTGAAGTGTGTAGTCCTACTTTGTGAATTGTTGTCATAAGATTGGTCACGAGTTAGCATTTGTTTCCAGCTTCTCCGAGCCGAGTGCCTTCTTTCTTGGCCACTTTCTTGGTGTTCGGTTAGAGTCTTTTGGATAAAGATGTCCATGAGAAGCACACAGTTTCTATGTTCTTAGCCGGCTCTGATCTTTTCAGTAGTTCTCATGTGACTTGTCCTTTAGCTCTCTCCTTGGTGTCTTTTTTTGGATTGTGGGTAAAGATCTGTCAAAATGAGGTCCTTATCAGTGGACTGATTTGTGTCATATTGGGATGTTTATGTCAGTATTATTTTAGAATGTTGGGCAGTTCTTGTACATTCCCACATACATCCTTGGACATTGGTAGTATTGTGACTTGGCATGCTGTCTTTTTGAGAATTCATTTTATTGTTGTCTTTCACATCGAGTTTCTTCAGATATCCTTTAGTCTTTGGCTTTGTTATTGTAGTATGACGGTGCCTGAGTTCTGCTTCTGTTGCCTTGGTGTGCAGGCTCCACCTCGTCACTTCTCAACCCCTTTATTTACACAATATTTGGTTGGTAGAGGCATAGGGATGTGTTCCTTAGTGCTTTATTTCCTTGATCACTCTGAGGGCATGTGGTGCTTTGAGTGGTGTTCTTTTCTCCTCGTGTTGGGTAGTGGCTAGGTGTGCTTGGCTTCATGGATCATACATTTGGGGTTGAGTGTGCTTGATTTGAAGAGTCTCTATAGGATCAATGTGCTAGGATTTTCTCAAGCGAAGATGAGGAGCTGAAGAAGGCGATTATCTATCTCGTCCAACATAATTTGGGCACTTCTTTTCCTTTACATGATGGTGTGGTTTTCCAACTACTCTTTTATGTTTCTTGCCTCTAAGTGATGGAACATTTGGACTAAGTGTTGCGGGTGGTCAATCAGGTGGTGGTCGCTTAGTTTTGAGAAAACATGGTGAAGGGGATTAAATCCATCAATCCCAACATTGTCTCGGGAAGGCTTGGGTCCATTTTTTACTTTGCTCAGGAAGGCTGTGAAGAAAAAATGTGAGAAGCAGGTTCAAAATGTCTTGCATGAACAACTATGCTTTCATGAATCTCTTTCATGGAAAGAATGAAGACTTCTTTCAATCTGTTGAAAAAACCATCTCGTGGGATTACTTCTATGGGGTGGCTATATTCATGACTAAGCTAGATTAGTCTTAGATTGTTGCTTTTGAAGAAGTATCTTCCAATGTTCAATGTTTCTCTATTGGGTTCATCATGCTGACAGCCTTCCTTCTTCAGTCAACTTCTTCTAGGTGTTATGAGTTTCTTCATGGTTTGTATGATGGGTTTCTTCATGTTGTGTGTGGTAATTGAGGGGCTTTTCTCCTCTATCTTTCCTCAATTTTTGTTCTCATCTTCCCTCCATTTTGAAGTTTCTTCGTGACTTCTTATTATAATATTTTTTCCTACTTAATATATTATACGCTATACATGTTTCACTAAAAAAAGAGATAATAGATATGTGGAAGAATAACCCAAAACTCTTTCGAGAGAACTTCAACCAAAAAAGAGAACAAATAAAAATATCTTAACCACTCAATAATTTGAAGATGCAAAACAAAAGTATGAGCAAGAGTAAGGGTGTGATCCCTTCTCCCACCAAGGTCAACATGACTTTAATATTATTCATTTTACAAGAGGTTAAGAGAGGTATTAAGAGATTAGGGGCATTTCAATTTCTCACCCTGCACAAAAATGCAAAGAGACAAACTTACGTGATTTGAAAATCATTCAAACTCTATTTGGGTTATTAATGATTGTGGTGGTGCTTTATGGTTGTGAAATATGGACTACCAAATGGATATAGATAGAGAGAATCTAAAAATGTGTGATCACAAGCAAAATCAAGTTAAATTTTGGTCCCCTATAAGATTCTTCTAGCTAAAACAAATAAAATTTATATTGAAGCCTTTGTTATCGTGTCTCCTAACCTATTCGGACAAAAAAAAAAGAACAAATAGAGGCAACCTATTGGCCTAATATTGTCCTTCAAGATTGTCTTAAAAGAAATAAATAAATCATGGATGTCAAAAAAGTGTAGCCAAGAAATCAAATGGCACATTAACTTGAATGCTTTCCTTAACAATGACAGAAATAAAGACACTATAGATAAGTTTCACATGTCTAAGGAAAAAGGTGTTAGCCTTTGCTATCGTGTCTCCTAACCTATTTGGAAAAAAAAGGAACAAATAGAGGCAAGTTATTGGCCCAATGTTGTCCTTAAAGATTGTCTTAAAAGAAATAAAGAAATCATGGATGTCAAAAAATTGTAGCCAGAAAAGCAAATGGCACATTAACTTGAATGTTTTCCTTAACAATGACAGAAATAAAGACACTATAGATA
>MU224708.1:1832671-1861043 GCA_018584345.1 Thuja plicata
TCTCAAAAATGTGCAAATTCCACCTGAGAGAGAGGCTTGGTGAGAATGTCAATTGTCTATTCATCAATGCGGATATACTAGAGTTGAATAGCTTTTCTCAACACCATATCTATGATGTAATGATATTTGATCTCCACATGTTTTATTTTATCATAAAACACTAGATTCACAGAAAGCTTTACACAACTTGGATTATCACAATTAATCATAGTTGGTTGTAATGCTTAACCAAACAAACCTGCAAGAAGCTTTTGAAGTCACAATGCTTCTCGAACAGCTACACATGTTGCAATATATTCAGCTTATGCATTGCTTTGAGCCACAAAAGTTTTCTTCCTGCTACACTAGGAAATCATGGCAGACCCTAAACTGAAGCAACATCCAAAAGTGTTTTTCATATCAGTTACACTCCCAGCCCAATCAAAATCAGAATACCCCTATAAATTCATATTTTCATTTGAAGCATATCTCAAGCTGTATCCAATTGTGCCACACAAGTATCTCAAGATATGCTTGGTTGCAACTAAATAAATTTGTCTTGTTCACACATGAACTGACTAAGAGTGTTCACTCCATAACAAATATCTGGCCGAGTATTCACTAAATACATCAAAAGTCCAATCAATTGTTTGTACATGGTGGAATTTACCAAATCAAAGCAAGTTGCGGCAACTCTCAACTTCTTCAAATTTGTCTCCATGGGAGTAGACATGGACTTGCAATCCAACATCCCAAACCTCTTCAAGATATCTATGGTGTATTTCCCTTGACTAAGAATAATTTACGTGGGTCTTTGCCACACTTCCAGTCCTAGAAAGTAATGCATGAGACCATGATCCTTCATATCAAACTCGGAGGTTAAATCTTTCTTGCATTTAACAATGAGACTATTTTCTCCAATAAGAAATAAATCAACATAAAGGAACTAGAATTAAGACTTTACCATTAACTATCTTGAAGTAAATATTTGAATTTGCATCATACTTAGAGAATCTCAAGCTCAACAAGTATTGATCAATCCTTTAATACCATGCACAAGGTGCTTGCTCAAGGCCATGCACCACCTTTAATCTGCATACATAAGTCTCCTTCCCATGAATCACAAAACCATCTGGTTGTTCAATAAACACTTCTTCAATTACACCATTAAGAAATGTAGTCTTTTGATCTATTTGATGTAGTTTCCAGCCTTGGCTAATGCAATAGTAATGATAATCCTGATAGATGTATAATTAGCTACAAGAGCAAATGTCTCCTCATAATCTATTCCCTCCTTTTGAGAGAAACCTCTTGCCACAAATCTTGCTTTGTACTTCTCAATACTTCCATCAACTGCATGCTTGATCTTGAAAAGCCACTTGGAAAACACAACTGATTTTTCTTTAGACCTTGGTACAACATCCCAAACATCATTCTTGATGATAGATTGATATTCTTCTAACATGGCATCTTTCCAAACTTGTTGATTGGATGCTTCCTCAAAGCTAGAAGGCTCAATCTCAATGATATGACTCATTAATGCTACATAATTCTAAAAATTGTTATTGTCTCTTGCTTTCTCTAAAAGTGTCATGAGGACTTGCATAATTGTATACCTCTTGCATTGTTTGTCTAGCCCATAGAGGTCTCTTTATACTTGTAAAAATGTTACTTGGCCCATTAGTAGGCTTTATGGGATCAGCTGAATCAAAAGTCTCTTATGTTTTAGTGGACTCCCTCTGAATCTCAGGAGTGATCAGGATAAATGCTCATATCCTGAGGTGTCTCTTGTTCTTTGTTGTCCAATGAATACCTTTTGATCTTTTGAAGGCAACTTCCTCTTTAAAAGATACATCCCTGTTGATCTCAATTTGTTTATGCCTTGGAATGTAGATCCTATAGGCCTTAGAAGACTCACTATAACCCATAAATATGTCCTTCCCTGATGGTTCTAGTTTATATCTTTTATCTTTAGGTACATGAATATAAACACGACTACCAAATATCCTTAAATGACTAACTTTGAGTTTAACACCTGTGAAGGCCTCTTCAGGAGTCATATTTTCTAATATTTTATGAGGGCTCTGGTTCTGAATATAAACAACAGCTCTCGAAGCTTCTACCCAAAGAAAAGTTTGTAAATTTTAATCATGAATCATTGCTTTAGTTGCCTAAACTATGGATATGTTTTCCTTAGCAACTTCATTTTGTTGAGTGTTGTAAGGGACACAAAACTCACTCTCGATCCCTACCTCAATGCATAAATTTTGAAAGCCTCCAGAAATGTATTCTCCTCTGTTATCGGATTTCAAAACCTTGATCCCTTTTCTAGATAAGTTTTCAATCTGGGCTTTGAATTCTTTGAATCTACAAAGTACTTTAGATTCCTTAGATTTTAAAAAATAAATCTAGATCTGTCGAGAATAGTCATAAATTAAAATTATATAATACTTAAATCCACTCAAAGAAGCCACAAACATTAGTCCACATAAATCAGAATGAATCAAATTTAAAATACCTTTTGATCTACTTTCACTACTTAGAAAAGAACTCCTAACATTCTTACCCAGTGCACATCCTTTGCATATGCCATCATGATCATGACTGAGCTTTGGTAAACCAATGACCATCTTCTCCATGGATGGAAGAGCTTTGAAGTGTAAGTGACCAAGTCTCCTATGTTATAGCTCACTTGAATTCACGGAGTCATGCACTAATGCTTGAATTGGACGAAGAGAAAGTTTGTATAGGCTCTCTTAACAAACACCAATCACTTGAGCAAATTTGATGCTAGAGTTTTGTAGCCAAGCAAGAACTTTTCCTTCAGAAAATGCAACTTCATACCCTTTGTCATCTAATGCTGAAATTGAGATCAAATTTCTTTTTATTCCTAGAAAAAACAAAACGTCACTCAAATGAAGAGGGATGTCAGAATCTAGTTGAAGAGAAGTGGCTCCAACACTTTTTACTGAATAACTCGCATCCTATCCAAATATCACTTGTAAATTGGTTTCTTTTTCTACCAAATCAAAAAAGATGCTCCTGATATCCTATAATGTGACACAAAGCACCACTATCAATCAACTAAGTGTTGTTGTTTGTTGGAACATTGCTTGAGAGAGTTGAGATTAAGAGAGATCCACTTGAATTGTCATTGAATTCCTTTTTAGGTGACATCTCACCACATTTGTAGCAACAGCATGATGTTTAGTTCTTTTAACACAATCTTGAGCAAAGTGACCATACTTGTCACGTCTGAAACATTTAATGTGAGAAATCATTCTTTGGTTCGAGTTGAATCAGAATTATTGTCTCTATTCCTCTTGAAATTTGTATACTCCCTTCTCTTCCTTTCCCTCTGAATGTTTGAGCAGCAACAACATTATTTTCTTCATTGCGAGAGCTTCTTCCATTTCCTCTTGATATCAACCTAGATTCCGCTTGAATGCAATCAACTCTAAGACAATCAAACTTGGGAACTTCAGATCTTCCAAAATGCCTTGGATGAAAGACTCCCAAGATTGAGGAAGACCATTCATTGCCAACATAACTAGGTGTCTATCTTCAACTATATCTCTAATGGCATATAATTGATCTTTTAACTCGGTAATCTTCAAGAAGTAGGAAATCACTGACTCTCCTTTGGCCATTTTAATATGGAGTTGTTGTCTCAAGGCAAGGGCTCTGCTAGTATTGTTGATCTCATACAAGTCTTGGAGAGTCTTGAACATGACTCTAGCTGACTTCATCTTGGATATGCTAGGCACAAGATGATTCTTTACAGAATCTATCAAAAACTTCTTAGCCTTAATGTATTTCTTCTTCCATTGAGTTTTCTCAACTTCATCGGATGGTTCAGACACATCCTTCTCCACGAAATCTAAAAGATCATTTTCTTCCAAAGAGATAAGAACTCTAAATTTCGAAGAGGTGAAATTTGATGCACCATCAAACCTATCTTCAACCTTTAGATTGTTAACCATCTTGATGAATTAAAAAACTTATACAATTGAGAAGAAGAATAATAAGGCTTGCTACTAAAATGAATCTGACCATTTAACTTGATTAAACCTGCTTTGATACATGTTGATTTTATAGCAGAAATAGCACAATGCAAAGAATAGATAACACACAACTTGAGGGTAAAAACCTAGCCAGACCAAAAAATATAAATTTACAAAATAATAATAGGAGTTAGAAAAAGAAAAAAAAAATTCTCCTCTAAGTTTGTAGAAACTTAACAATCAAAACAAAGTATATTCAAAAATAATATTGAACCAGCAATGTATATTTTTCAGACATAACACTCAGCTAATAATAATGGATGATGTCGGGTTCACCCCACAGTGCAGTGGTAGCTGCAATCCGCGTTGAAACAGAGGTCCCTTGTTTGATTCTTTGTAGGTTGTTTAGAAAAGCAATATCGATGTGTTCAGGCAGCTCAACAATTTCGGGTGGCATGCAGTCAGCTCCATGCCATGTGTGACAAGGAATGCAGAAAGGCTAGGAATTTGGTTCTAACTCCCATTGGATGGTGTGCAAAGGCTAGCGGAGGAAAACACAATACCCAATGGCACCTCGTCCAACTTTACCTATGGTCGTGGTAGGTGGCACGTGCCCATTCACACTGGCGGGAGATATAAGGTGTGCCAGGGTGGCTATCACGGTGGAGGTCTAGAGGGAGTTACAAGGGGTCGATGTGGGAGACATAAGGCGTGCAGTGTTGGAGAGATATGGTGGCTAGCGTGGACCAATGGAGAGATAAGGAGAAAAAAAAAAGGGAGCATAAGGATAGAGTTGTACGGCCAAAGGAAGGTTTAAGGCAGAGATTGACAATTGGAGAGATAAGGTGGAAGTCGATTGCGATGGTCGTCACCTAAGGAGTTATAAAGAGGGCGTGACAGTACCATATGGCAGTTCAAAGGGAGATATAAGGAGAATTTGGAGTGATAAGGCGGGGAGACATAAGGATCTAACAATACTAGAACTCGAGACAATCACGAGAGAGAGGTGTTAATACCTCAGACAGATGAAAATGTAATCACCTCGGGGATGGGGTCCCCCAAATGTGACCCCACTGGTTCGTAGCTCCAGCCAAAAGCAATCACCAATCAAAACAATAATAATAATAATAATGGATGTTGCTAATGATCATCACCACACGGATGGAACATCAACACGATAACCTCATAACCAAAAAATAAGTCAAACTGTGAATGCACTTCAAAAATGAACTCAACAGCCATACAAAAGGACCCTTCACGTTAGTCTGTCGTGTCAAATGAAAGGACTTCCGTTACACAAAATGGTGTCTCTTCAACATCTTGAAACGTCTGAGCCTTCATCGTATGAGAATATGTAATGATGTCCACGTCAAATGCTTGAACCGAGGGGGCATATGAAATAATAATTGCAGAAGATTAAATGAAGGATGATCAGATTACTAGTCCAAAGGCCGCTGAATAATATTGACCGCAACAAAGGGAAAAAAACATCACGTTGAAAGAGGAACCAGCACCCTGCAATAGCAATGACTATTAGACAGACGACTATGGAAGAAAGATATCTCCCGAAGCTACATCATCAACAGATCATGCTCAGGATTCAAACCCCACAGTGAATTTAAAAAGAAACCAAACACATCCTCTTGAAATTTTTAGTTCATAGAACTTTAAGAACTAGGACCTAAACGAAGTTAGGTTTTCTTTTCATGTACACATATATATATTATATATGACTGCACTTGGCTCCGATTTGAACCATGCTTGAAATCCAAAAACCAGCTGAAATCCAATCCAATGTAGCATGCAAGACTGGTCAACTTGTTTCAAAATAGAGCACCTATTATCTGAAGCTATATCTTTACTCCTAATGGCATTAGCAAAGGGCAAGTTAATTATATACAATACAATTTTTTATCATTCTATCATAAAATTCCACGGTGGAAATAAAGCATGATTCAAAACTGCCAATTTTTTGTGGAAATAAAATATGAAGCTGTCAGGAGCCAGAACTCTCTGGATATTTATTCAACTCTTCATGATAAAGATGAAGTCCAAGCCCAAAACGAGCACATGCTCGGCGGAATGCCATTGATTCAGCTTTTTGTACAGGATCCCCACGATCTGTGTCATTCAAGGAAGCTGTGCCAATTGATTCTCGATGTGCCTATTCAAAAGAAAAATAAGATTATATTAGTGCAGCAACAAAAAAAAAATTCATCTATGACATGATAAAAATTATGTATTATTTCAAGATTTGTGCATAGAAATCTATTGCAGTTTTTACCAACAAAATTGCAATAAAACGACTATTAGACGCACCTGCAGGAAAATAGTATTTCTGTGTGCATTTTTGGGAAAAAAACAAATGATTATATTAATTACCTCACCATCAGCTCCATAGATTGTCACGCGATAAACTACTGAAACAGAGTTACCATCATTTGAGTAGGTGACTGCACGAACCTCTCCAGACCATTCTATGAGAAAAGGAATTGCAAATTGTATTAAAGAAAGAATAGACTTTTACAGAAACTACTAAGATGAGAAATTTTATTTCAAAATAAGTAATAGAAACATTTTACTTCTGGTCTGCCACCTATCAACCTATTGGTCTAAAAGGTATCACGCTTCCTTGATAGAACATCCAGTGGAGTTCAAGTCACATTTATATGTTCTTCATAACTAATCTAAACATGACATAGCTACTGAGATATGCTATTGATGTATCAGCTAGCTTGTGTTTATTGCCTGACTAGCATCCTCTCGTAATAGGTCCAGCTCTTAACAACTTTCATATGTTAACAATATTTTGAAGCAAAAAGATGTGTCCTAATGTTCTGAACCCAACTCACATATGAATTGAATGGATAGAAAGATCAAACCTTGTCAACTTTGAAAGAAAGAGAAAAATTCAAAAAAATAGAATACCATCCATTATTTAAGAATGAAACCAAATTTGAATGCAAGGCAAGTCAAAGCATTTCTCATTGTGTATGAAATGTGCCTATATATGATCAAAAACTTCGATAATTATTTTCTATTTTTTATTAACTACCTCTTCTACCAGGTCTGACATGACATCAAATTTCATTATTAAATAGACAGCTAAACCAGCAACAATTGATGCCTGCAAAATTTCAAATACCTTAAAACTAATTTCACTCGTAATTTACCTGGCTTCTCTCATTTGATTGTCAAAATTTGAAGGCAATAGAGAGCACTTGGATACAGACTGTAAGGCTCACGTCAGAGCTAACATTGGCAAAAACCAGAATGTTGTCCAAGGTGTTGCTAACCTCTTTTTACCCTCTGTTGACTAAATTTCCACCATATTCTCCAACAATAGAATTGTTTGACTGAATTGTACAGCATTGCCAAGACCTTTACTGTATTGACTAAGAATTTATACTGCACAAACTTGTTGAAATGTTGTACCTAATACACTAACCAATTTCATTACTGTACCTGTGTCACTGCTTCGAAAATACCAATGAATGGTCAATCATGTTAATAATCAAAAAAATATTTAGGTTTGTGAACTGCTTAATAAAATTTTGTAGCCTTCATTATAGATTAAGTAACGATGAATTCAAATGTCATTATTAGAAATCAAGTTATTACACCATTGACTTTTGTTGGTTAATGAAGGCTATGATTGTGTGTATCAAGTCGAAACCTAGACCCACTATATTCTTTGGCCTGAAATGGGGATTGAATTAACTGTATCATTTATCTAAGATAGGGGACTAATTTCCATATATACCTGGTCTTCAGATGCAATATATTCCTTATGCACATATGGCACCTGATTCCAGTACCTTTTCTTGTCACAAATGGGCCCAGTTCCAGATCAATATTCTATTTCCAACATGAAACTCCTTGTAGGTACTGAATACTATAAAAATTCAAATACTTAATTGATGGATGCAAGTTGTATGCTTGGATAAGCAATTTCAAGTCAAAACCTATACCCACTATATTCTTTGGCCTGAAATGGGGATTGAATTTACTTGTATCATTTATCTAAGATAGGGGATTAATTTCCATATATACCTTGTCTTCAGATGTAATATATTCCTTATGCACATATGGCACCTGATTCCAGCACCTTTTCTTGTCACGAATGGGCCCAGTTCCAGTTCAATATTCTATTTCCAACATGAAACTCCTTGTAAGTACTGAATACTATAAAAATTCCAATACTTAATTGATGGATGCAAGTTGTATGCTTGGAGAAGCAATTTCAAGTCAAAACCTATACCCACTATATTCTTTGGCCTGAAATGGGGAATGAATTTACCGTATCATTTTTCTAAGATAGGGGACTAATTTGCATATATACCTTGTCTTCAGATGCAACATATTCCTTATTCACAGATGGCACCTGATTCCAGTACCTTTTCTTGTCACGAATGGTCCCAGTTCCAGTTCAATATTCTATTTCCAACATGAAACTCCTTGTAGGTACTGAATACTATAGAAATTCAAATACTTGATTGATAGATGCAAGTTGTATGCTTGGATAAGCAATTTCAAAGCATGCTTCAAGATGTAATCAAATCAAATGGCCACAATAAATAAGGATCATTTGGGTTCTCCTATGAATGATCAAATGCTTGCCTATCAAAAGTTAAATGTAAGATTTTTAGCCACAATGAAGTAGTCAGACATTGACAATTGGAAAGTATTTGAAGCCACTATCATCAAGCAGCTTTATTTTAAAGAAATAACTTGCACAAAAGAAGAATATAATAGGAAATATGCTGCAAATACTTAATAATAAGCCGCCTTGAAGGGGTAAACTTCCAAAAATTCAACAAGAATAGAGTTCACAATATAATGATAATATGCTAGCCCCTACCTCCCATATATAACATACTTATGTCATGGATGCCACCTAGGCCTACCTAACCACCTACAAGACTATGTTAATGGTCATATAATTTAATTAACAATTATGCTACCCATACACCAAGTACAAACATCCCCATGTACACTATAGGCTAAGGGCATAGCATGCCCTCTACCCCCTACCCACCCCACAAGTGTTGTCATCAACATTGATAACTATGGATGCTTGTACAAAAAATCTTCATCTTCTCATGCGGCATTGTCGGCAAGCAATTTTTTCTGTTAAATGAGATCCTATGTGATTTCCTATTCCTCAAATTCCATGTATTTGGCTAAGTTACCGGTTCGGATCAAGGTACAGGTGCGGGTACGAGAACCCGGTACATGGATATGTGATTTTTTTTTTCTTTTTTCGGGGGGGGGGGGGGGGGGGGGGTTGGATGCATTTGGGTACGTGTCGATTAATTGTATCGTCCTAAAAAGTAAGCACCCTTAATTAGGTGTTCATTTTAGCCCCATTTTAGTGTATATGGGTCCCCACATTGATTTCACATTCTCCTAATGCTCATTAGACCTTTTATTAATTTAAAACAATGTTAAAATTAATATTACGAGTCCTCTCTTAAATGATTTTCACCAATTTATTCCATCTCCTCACTCTAAGATGGGTCTTACCTCATTTTAAAGTTTGAGGCATGACTTTCGCATCTATCGATCTCATACCTTCGCATGGTTTATCTTTTGGGGCCTAGAAACTATCAACTTTCTACCCGTAAAATTTCACTGAATTTTTCCAGGGACATCTCTACTTTTTGGGGTACACATCACCAAACTCAACGTGTCCCTGACATTTTCGCTTTAAATTTTAAAGGCGCGATCCTATGGTGTCACACTCCCCAAAGATAGCCCCAAAGGTTATTATCATTTTTCTAAGTCGGCCTAAAAGTAAATTTACTTTGAAATCTCTATATAACGGCCCCCCATTTCCATTCTTTTATAACAAGAGGTGGAGAAAAGAGGAGACAACCAATCGATCAAGCAATCAAGCAATTAGATTTCAAGAGCATCTTCAAGATTTTCAAAGCATTCTTCTCCTTCTTCATCAAACATTGTGGAAAACTACAACATCAATGATTTCCTTTTGGGTTTTTGTGGAGTTCAAGTTATTGCATCAAAATTTGTAATCATATCCAAAGAAGCATTTACCATCAAGGGATAAGGTGATTTATAATTCAGATTGATTTTTATTTCATCTTTCATTATGCAATTTCAATTCATTTGCAAGTTTGACTCCTAAACAGGGGTTTGACCAAGGCAAACCCCTTTTCCGAACCTTTTTCCCGTTTTTTTGTGCAGGAACAAGATACAGAGCCATCAAATAAGATCTGGGCAGGACATGTACAGTTGCAGGATCTGTGAAAGTCTCAATTGAAAACACCGACACATGTCAAACTCAACGTGTACCCAGGGACACGTCGCCAAACTCTACGTGTCCCGACCATTTTGAGCTCAAATTTGGCAGGAAATCAATTTACAACCTCCAGGTCAAAGATCTGCAATTACAGCGCATTCTGGTATTCCAACAGTTGGGAATTCGGGTATGAAACTCACTTCCCCTATTTTGTTTCCAACTGCATTCAAATTCATCTCCATTCCCCTTTACATCTATTTTCTCAATTGGTTTAGATCATATTTGTTCTAGTTTAGTCTCTTGCATATTAATATCATTCCTCTCCATCCAAATCTAAGCAACAAAGGAATATAAACCCTTCAAGCGGAGATATTGCATTGGCATCTTCCTATCAAATTGTGTCAATCATATTGCCCTTGAGGTGGTTTTGTATTCCAATGTGTAATATGAATTGGGAAAAATAGCAATTTTTCATGATCCCCTTTTTATACTATACATACATATATATATATGCAAAAAATTAAAGAACTATACAAAATTAAATCATTTGATAGATATGATACTTCATCATTGATCAATGCCAAATGCCAAATATTGGTTCCTAAATCAACAAATTGGAAAGTTCTAAGAGTATGCCAAGCTCTAAACTCAAACCTTCCAATTGACTTGGCCAACGAATAGGATTAACCAGTTGGTGGTTAACTTCCCCTACACTTTAAATTCTACCAGACCTAGGCGGGTATACCTATTCACCAACTGATTCTCCAAGTTGATGTTTTTTATAGCAGACTGTATCTCCTACTTGTATCTTACTTCTAATCTCTTTCTCGGAGCGGCATATATCTTTGAAATTGACTAGTTTGTTGATTGCTTGATACTTCTAACTTGATTTTCATATTTCCTTCTACTGCTACTTTTGTTTTACTCCAACTAGCTTGATATCTGATTGGCTTTTTCTTTTATCTGTCTTCTTTCATTTGCTACTTCTAACTATCTTGATTTCCTGCTTCTATTTATCTTCTACTTCTCCTACTATGTTCTGAATATGTTTTGGATGAATTTACATGTAGTAGATCAGTGTCTTCTTCTCCTTTGGGCTATAGCGTCACCCTCTACCAGACCCTACGTATAACTCTGTGAGACAATTTTTAAACTCACCACTTGGATGAATTTGTCAGCTACTCTAACCTTCAATACTATTTAACTATTGTTTGCCACAATAATCAATCTGATTGAATTTAACTTTTGCTTGAAAAGACCAATCAGACAAGAAACATAAGGATATGGAAGTCTCCAATGTATCTCTCTTATCAAACTACCATGACAACAAATAATTCTTTCGTAAAAAAAATTTAAAAACCATTCATTTACTTGAAATGAAAATCACAGAGAACTAGTCTTGAATAAAGATTTTCCACAACACAATTTGAGAAAAAGTATTGATTGCATTACTTGAAAACTGAAAAGTATTACACTGCTTTTGAAATAGAAATTGTCTTGATGATTTTCACAATTACAATTTTTAAGTCCATAATATTTGAACAGACTAAAAGGTCATGCCTTTTCATCGAGTCTTTTGGGACATACCAAACTAGATTAACATTAATAAACCTAAACAAAGAGGAACTTAATCTTCATCCAACCATGAAGTAACTGTCGACAGGTGCTCCTTGTATTTTTTTAATTCATGAGTATCAACATCGTGGATTGTATTCCTGACTTCATACTCAATCTGGATCATCCTTTCCATATGGTGGCATGCTCCTTCAAGTACTAGTCCATCTCTATTCACAGTATCTAATGCATCTTGCAGTATTTGGATGCATGACTCTATCCAATTGTCTCGATCTCTTAAAGATCCATCTTTGGGGCAGAGTTTAGGCAGTCCCATCTTAACAGTGTTTTCGAACCCCTCATATTCAGATTCCAAATCCGCAAAGTACTTATCATGTTTGGTTATCAACTTCTCAGCAAGAGCAAGGGAACTGATGTTTGATGCTTCTTTGAGACGTATGTCATATAACCTGGTGTCAAGTCTGTTCTTCACCCTTTGATGTTCCAGTATCGCTACAAAGTTCTTCTGATGAGAAACCCAAAAGTTGTCAAGTAACACCATTAAATTTGCAAATCTTTTATGTAGTAGAAATACATAAAATTAGTAACCTTTTGAATCCCATAATTCTTGCCTCCTATAGTAGCCATCTTCCTTTCTCTGGTGTCATGGTCTTGATTTCTTCATCAATGTCCATTTTCAATATATTCAACAATTGTTGATCATTCTCTAGGATAACAGTGGGGATTGAATCCCTCATTTTCTTGCCTTTGAAATTGTATAAAAAGTTTTTGAATTCATCTGATGTGACAAATTGGTCATCAGATATGAAAGATTCATAGGCTGAGAGCCTAGCATCTTTATCAACATTCAATTCTCTAGCTACTTGCACTCCTCTATTAGGGAATTGTTGATGTGCATTTTATGACTCACCAAACAGTAGAACAAAATACCAAAGTAACTTATCCTCTCTTGATCAAAGTTCCATATATGCTACGATTGCGAGAAGATCATCTAGATCACTCCAAGGTTCCTTTCGTGTCAGGTCTTGACCATGGATAAGCTCAATGGTTGATATGATTTGTTGTTTAATCACGAGGGGCCTTACGTTTGCAAACTTGAAATTGATTTCAGATCATGCCAGATGGAGCTATCGATAGATTTTGCAATGAAACACTTTTTTTGGGTTTTCACGGAAAGCAAAGGAGTTTAAGGTTCAGAAACTCTAATCTAACCTAAGGGTAATGATAGCAATGGTCAGTACTTTGGTGAACAATTTCTTGCATAACCAAGTTTCGCTTTGCCAAGTTATACAACTACGCGAGAACCGGTGCAATCTTCAAGGGTTGTGCAAATATTTTCATACCACCACGAACACCATCATGAAGAACAATGTACGTGAATGACAGAAGTTAAGCATATGCATGAATGGGGTTCAAGCTAACTTTGCACAACGATTTACAATCAGTAAAACGTTAAAAGTATGAACCAAAGGAATTCATCAAAACACCATATTTTCCATTGAAATCACAACACTTTAACTAACAACTTAATCTAAATGAGGGAATTATAAAACCAAGCAAGCACCAAGACATCAAATAATCACCAAACTTCAATGCAAATTTTATTGTCTCAATAGCTCTTCAGCAACAATCTCAAAGTTCCACTGCTTACAAATAAGAAGTGAGGCCTTTATATAGGTCCCCGGCTACAACGAGTGGCCCGGATCAAAACAATAACTGATGGCCCAGATTTTGCCACCTCAACCCTAATTAGGGTTAGGACAAAGAAAAGAGAATCTTCATTAATGAACACAACTACAAGGACCAATCAAAAAGAATCCACCACCTTAGTGGTAATAAATGCCCACTACGCAAGAAGAGGGGTGAAATGAATGCCCACTATGCATTAAATACACCTCTACCCCGAAGTCTACCTTTGACCTTGCTGCTTGAACGCCTGGAATCTTTCCAACACTGTCTCCAACTCATCTACACTGATACTCTGTGTCAACTCCTGTTTGTATTCCAAGACCGCCATTTCCTTCAGACTTGCCCAAGCTATCCTCCCAATCTGGTAACAAGTCCTGAGTTGTATGCAAGGTATTCAAGAAAATGGAGAAATTCTCAAAGTCATCCCTTACGAAGGAATTTAGCATAAAAAATTCCGCCTGTTTCTCTTCAGGCTATCTATTGTTATTTCGTTTTCCGTCAGTCCCTGTGATAGCAAGGATGCAATTGCATTGGAGATCCCTTGCTTAATATTCTCCGCTATCCTCCTTAACCGAGCAAACTCATTTGTGGATTGTTCAAACATTTCCTTGGTTGTGATCGTTGCAGTGTACCATCGAAGGAAGTCATACACATCTCTTTCTCCAATAACCCCTTCATCAATCAATAACTAACAGGGAGTCTCCAATAAGTCCTGCAAGTCTATGATCACCTCATCTTGATAAACGTGCTCATCTTCCCATTACTCGTCCATGCATTGTATTCTGGAGAGGACGGCTAGTGCCCTATCATGAATCTAAACTAGACCCTCAACATGCTTATATGCTTTGTTAATTCCCTCTACTGATTCAACCGGAACAACTGGAGGAGGAACAAAGGTTGGACCTTCTTCCCTCACCAGATGAGGTAGGCTATTAATGTAGTCGCACAGTGCTTTGATATCTCCCTTCTGCCTCAAGTATTTTTGTTCTAGCTTCCTCATCTTGTCTTTTACTGCTTGCGCAGAATCATCAAATTCTTCCAATACCTGCTCTCAGGAGGCATGGCCTAAATCAATCTCTGTTACATTATACTCATCTAGAGTAATATGATCCTTCGCCTCATCAACCGTCCGAGTTGCAAATTGTAGGATACTGGACCCGAATTCTCGTCGAATTACATTTGCAAATTTCTTAGCTTTTCCCTTTTCCTGTGATTGGTTGGCTCGATTCAAGATTTCTTGCAATTCGACTGCCGAGTCAACCTCTTTCTCTTGACTTCTCTGTATTCTTTGCCTTAGCCATTCTGGAATAGAAGCACCCTAATCATTCTGAGTTGTCAACTACTCTTGCCTTTGCACTGCCCTTACATCAACTTCCTCTTCGGCCATAGGACTTTCTGTCGTTTCTGGGGCTACTGCTTCTGCCTCTATTGCAGGAACTTCTTCCTCTGTTTCCATCATTTTCTGTTCCAAAATGGCACCAAGACTTTCCTTAGTGGCAACGTCATGTTCCATGTTTCTTCCTTGGGTTAGCTCATATGCATTGATACTTTCCCTATCTTGCATTGACCTAGTTAAATGTTCCTGTTGTAACCTTCTTCCGCTGGTTTCTACTTCTCCTCTGGGAAAAGGGTTTATCTCCTGCAAACTCGGAATCCGACTAGGCGAGGATGGTGCATTTCCTGATCTCTGCCTCTTTTGCAAGGGCTCTTCAATACCTCTTTGTTGCACTTCCTGACTAACACTTTTTCTTTTCCTTCGCTCGGCACTTCCCGATGGGATTTCTCCTTCTTCAACTCTTTCTCCGGATGGTTGTTGTGGTCTTTCATCTCTCAACGGCAAGTGACCCATCAACTTGTATGTACAACCGTCCTTTGGCATTGCGAGCTTGGCCAATTGTCGTTCAATCCACCACCTTTTGAAATACAAGACTGGTGCAGATAATATGTCAATCTTTGTAATCTCCTTTCTTGACCAGTCATAGGGATGGATGACCCTTTCCTTCTCTGGGTTGTATCCTTTCTGCATCACGTTCAAATCTTCTCCCATCTGATCAGGTGCTAGGAAAATCCCGCATGCTCTGATCAAATTGAGCGGCAACCTGGAATGCATCTGTTTTCTGATCTCATTCTCATCTGCAGCATTGGCCCAAAAATCCTCAAGATGCATCTTGTGTTGATATCTTGTACATGCCATTTATCTGATTTTGTTATATGGGTCATAGTATGTTCTCCCTAGAAGAAGTGGAAGACAGCAGAAATTCAATTCGTCAGATGACCTTTCAGTTGCCTTTAAACATGGACACATTTCGGCATTATCTTCACCTATGGAGATTGGGAATTCCAATCCTAACTTTTTCTTCCCTTTCTGAATTTTGTCATATACTGTCAGCTGCCGAGAGAGTTCTAACAAAACCATCTTGTCTATAGGATATCTTGGAAGCTTGTATGGCTGCACTGAAAAACCCTTAACTCTGATATAAGAGAAAGTAGGAAACTGAATGAACCAAGCTCTGTATTTCTCCACCAACTTCATTGCCCCGACTGACAGCCTCACATGCAACCTTTTCTGCAAAGTCCTCACACTGCGCATTGCGAAGGCATCGTTGACTCGGACATAATCATTTATGGACTGCAAACGCAACTAAGGGTAACACTTGTGTACTTTCAGACGTGGAGTGCCACTTTCAATTGCCCCTTTGCATCTCAACCCCTCATACCTCGTACTCTGTGCCAGCATGTATAAGACATAAGAGCTCATAAAATTTATGTGATTGCTCCAGATTCACCAATTGTTCGCTCAGGTTGTCACTAATCAATCCAACCCAATCCATATGATTATGTTCTTCAACTACCTACTCAACAAAGTACCACATCCAGGATTCGAACAGATAGGACTGTGGCATGCCAAAAATCCTACTCAACATCATGACAAAATCCTGCTCAGCATCATGACTAAGTCGCTATATTCTCTATGAAAATCAAGCCATATCAACTCCTTTGGCAATTTGGAGTGGTGGGATCTATTCTTTTTCAGCCATTTGTCATTTATTATGTTTTCACATTACTGAATGCCGGCGGTGAAAACTCTGTGTGCTTGTTCCTTTGTCTTCAACACCAACCTCTTGGAGGAAGGGATTCCAAATGCTTCAGTAATAGCTGGTGGAGAAAGGTCGGAAATGATGTTTCCATTTGAATCTCTAGTTGTCCTATCTCCTGAATTGAAGTGTTGGGCGCATTCCACAATCAATTCATAATGTTGAGAGCTGGAAGAAAGCCAACTGCAGCTACAATCCCATTGTTCACAATTCGGGTGGCCAAGTGTGTCGGGTGGTGATCTTGGTATCCAAACATTCTTCGGTGAAATTCATTCATGTCCAGGCATCTGAGGTTGGTATCTCCAATTTCCGCCCATTTTGAAGCAATCTTGGATTCTGGATAAAATCCTCTGGTCATTCTTTATCAATTGCTTCCTCGACATGCCCGTTCCTCTAGGCTCTGCCATCCTGCAAAACAGAAATCAAAACAAGCATAAGAATGTGCAAGAAAATGAAAAAAAGCAGACCAATTTCTCAAGGAGAAAATTCTAAAAATCTGTAAAAATTCTCCATCTTTTCTTTCAGAATTGGATTTTATGACCTCTTGGATCTTTTCACGCTTCTCAAAAACAAATTTCTCTCTTGGAAATTCTCTACTCAAGAATTCTCTCCTGCCGAAAAAAAACTGTGAAAAAACTTCTCACAAACTCTCATCTTCAAAAAAATTCCTCAACTCGTTCTTCTTGAATTGTGTGATAATGAATGAGAGGTTTCTCTTATATAGACTCAAATCTGGAAAAGTTGCTTTAAAACTGGAGGCTAAAATTAGGACACTGCTAACTCGGACGAAGATTCTCCTCCAAGATATGCCACTTGTCTCTGTTTTATCTCAGCTTTTAGGAAAATTGCCAATTTAAGTTGTCTTAAAACTCCATCAAGAAGTTTTACGATTTTACCCAATTTTTTATTTTTTCAAATTATTAATTAAATATGGATAAAAATCAATATTTAATTAATCTTTAATTATTGAAAAATAAATCCCAATGTTTATCTGTACTTAAAAGTCACCGCTATGTCTGTTGTTGCCGCCGCTAGGGCTCCCGGGTCTGGTGTTGCCGCAGCTAGGTCTTCTCCTGCTGCGAAGCCTCCTGCGGTTGCAGCTTGTGCTCCTAAGGAAGGTCCTGTAGATGCCTCTTTGGTGACGCTGGTGAAAGCAAAACCGTGTGTTTTTGCCTCTTCGGCTGTGGCGACTGTCGCTTGGAGTGAGGCGGAGGTTTCTGCCCTAGCTGAGCCTGCTAAGATAAACGCTAATGCCTGTATGGTGGACTCGGTTGCTGTTGGGAAAGTAGTGGTGGCTTCTTCCCTTGCTTCGCCTAGTTCTCCTGGGCGGGTTAGGGTTTTGTCGGCGGTGGCTAGGGAAAATGTTCCTCTGGTGCCTACTGCGGATTTTCTTGCTATTGGGGGCTCCTCTCAGTGTAAACCTGCTACTTCTAAGCAGTCCTCGGCTGCTGAAAAGCGTATTGTTGCCCCTTTCCCTCTTTCTAACTCTCTGATCCTCCCTTTGGACGGAGAGGTAGTGGAAGCCATTGATCATGCTTCTTCAGTTCTTGAGGATCATGGTCTTATTTGCAGATTTAAGGGTCTCTGGCCGAGTCTTCCAGATTTGCATGCCTGGATTTCTCAGTAGTGGGAACCAATCATTTCTGAAACGGTTCACATATTCCCAATGGCTAGGGGTTTTATCATTGCCAAGTTTGAGAGGGCTGCTGATAGGAAAGTGATACTATGTGATCATTTTTTTAGCTGGAATGATCGGAGCATGCTCATGGTGAAGCCTTGGCATCCTGACTTTGATGCTTCAACTGAGTCTTTCTCCAAGGTTCCTACTTGGGTGAGGCTCCCTCATCTCCCTCTTCATTTTTGGGTTAACCCTCTTCTTGAGGCAGTGGGTGAGGCTCTTGGGGACTTCTTGATGGTTGATGAGGAATCATGCGATATTCTTCACTCAACTTATTTTAGGATCCTGGTTGATTTGGATACGTCCAAGGGTCTTCCAAAAAAGATTAAGTTGGTGCATCCTAAAGGGTCATGGATCCAATCTTTGGATTATGAAGGCCTCCCCTTCAGATGCAGGAGATGCTTTAAAACCGGTCACTTAGCGGACCAGTGTGGACTGGAAAAGATTAAAAAACCTGCTTCTTGGTGGAAGGGGGCCTCCTCCCAACATTACTCTGTTGTGAAGGATTCTTCTATCAAAAGCTTTTCTTAGGTAGTCGCCTCTTCTCCGGAGTTAGATGAGTCTAATGTGCCTCTTGGGTCCACGAATGGCTCTTCCCTAGGAGCTGTCCCTGAATCTAATGTTCGTGGCTCTGAGGGTAGTGGGGCTTCTGCTCCTCTTCTTGGCAACTCCCCGCTGGTCTCTTCTGAAATGGTAGCTACTGAGTCTTCTTCTGAGGCTGCCTCTTTGGATTCTCCTGGCCCTTTCCTGGGACAACCTCAACTTTTGGGGGCCCACAATCTCGATTCGAATACTATGTTGGAAAGGGCAAAAGATGTGGAAGGTGGGTGGACCTCTGTAAAAGGAAAGAAAAATTCAAAACACCCACCCTCTTTTGATATGTCTCTTCGTTCCCTGAAGGGGAAGAAATAGCTGGTTTGTGCTTTCCTTTGCTGGCAGATGTGTTGTTGCTTGCTGGAAGTTTTTGGGCTGCTGGTTTTCTTTTATGTATTTCATTTTAAGCAGCATTTTTTTCTTGTAAGGGTGCTAGATCTTTTTTTAGTATCTTTTTGGTGTCCAGGTTGAGGGAGCCTGTTTCAAAACCCTCGTGGTGGTCTTGCTTTGTACCGTTTTAGAGTGCTTCATTGAAAACCTTTTTAGACCTTTTTGTACAGGTTTCGGGGCCCCTTCAAAACCTGTTTTTACCTTAATCAAAAAATAAATCCCAATGTTTGATTTTTCACTAATATCGATTTAAAAAGCGATTTAATTCCATTTTTTAATCTTCCAAATTTCTCTGATTAAACTTATCGCTTTTCTCTTTTATTAGTTAAATATTAGATAAACTTTAATATTTAATTAATATCGCTTTATTTCCAGAAAAATCGTTTGTCTTCACTGTGTCACTTTCTGATCCATTCATTAAATATTAAATATAAAATTTAATATTTAATTGATTTTTTATTTTAAATCCAAAATTCCAATTATTTTCCAATTCCAAGTTTTTCCATTTTCCCAAGACTCCGAGAAATTTTCCATTTTCCAAGATTTTTGAAATTTTCAAGACTTCAAATTTTTTAATTTTTTTCAAGATCTCAAGATTTTGAAATTTTTCACTTTTCCAATTCTTTGAAATTTTTCACTTTTCCAAGATTTTAGAAATTTTCAAGATTTCCAATTTTCATGATGTCGGAATTTTCAAGTTTGCAATTTTTCCGAGTTTTCCAAAGTTTTCAACTTTTCTAAAGTTTACCATTTTTCTTCGAAATTTGACTAACAAAATTTCCAATTTTCAAGATTTTTCAAATTTTTTGGGATGTCGAAATTGAACATGAAGGATCCTGTGGGTATATTCCCAAAAACAAATTTCCTTCACCTAAAATAAATTACGTTCAAGCGCAGTTTATGAGATGTGGATTTTGTCCTATTCATAATATTCCTTGACTTGAAGGAAAATGAGCTTGAGCGCAATTTGGAAACTTTTGCCGGACTTTTCCTCCCTTTTAAACATTCCTTGACTTCTTCTATTTCGCGTTGGCCTCATTTTCAGTGGAGTGCTGGATTTTAGCTTCAGCAATTTTCCATGACTTTGGTCCATTTGCACCAAAGCGTGTTAAACAAAGTGGAGGATTTGTGTGTTTGTGAAATTCCTTGACTTGTCCCGTTTTGCATTGGAGCACATATTGGGCACGGTGGAGGATTGTTTTGTTTAGGAATACTTCCTTTGACCGTGTGGACTTGCGCTTGGGCACGATTTGGGGGTTGTGGAGGATTTTCTCCTGGACTCCTCTGATTCCCCACCTTCCTCTATCTCGCGCTTCGGGCGCATTTTTCTACTCTTGCTGAACATTTCTATTTCTAAACTTCTCCTTGTCCTTGGTTAGAATGCGCCAAGTACCCTCTAATATCCACGGTGGACTGTTATTTTTGAACTATCCATCATTCATCGCAGAATGTATTTGTAAGCTCAGATGTGCATTTGGAGCTCTGTCATGCGTATTTCGGTTGCGAACTTTGCATAATCACCATGAATGTGTGTTGCAACATATTCGTGGATTGTCTATTTTGAATGTTCCCTCATTGAACACTCCTTCACATTCGTTGCTGACCTCATTTGGGGTGAACAATGAACATCATTCTTGGCACAATGAAGATCATGTTGGAGGATAATCACTTTTGGTCTTCAACGTTTCCCCAAGCTTCCTATGGACATATGAGACAACGTGCAATTTTTATGCCATCAATCGAAGGTTTCCATCCTTAGCTTGTGTCGTACTTGCCTAAGGGGTGTTTTGACGTTTCCCATGGAGATCTCTAGCCTTGAAGTATTCCATGATACCCAGTGGGACGTGTTTTCTTCCATTGCCTTCTACATTTTGTAGGGAAAGAAACTTCATAGGCTCAACATGTTTGGCAGAAGATTTCATCCAAGCTCAAACCTTCTCTGCGCCATACGCATCATGGGGAACAATTTCTAGAATATTGCTACTTGTAAAGAATTGGTATCATCCTTTGTCGTGGCCTTATCAATCATGTAGATTCTGAGTGCAAATTGGATGCTTACGGTAAATCCTAGATAATTCATCGCATATAGAGTCCTTTACTTTGGGCATGAACGTGGCTAGGCAAAGGTATGTCTTGTAATTATTCAACAATTGTGAGCATTCTATGACCTAGCTAGATATAAATTGTGTTCTCAAGTGTGAATATGATAGACCTCGATTCTTGAAGTAAATTTTTGTCTCTTGTAATGTTATTTCCTTTTAAAAGATGTTGAACACAATTTCCATATGTAGGATGATTTTGAGAATCATGAATCATTTCTTTTCTTCGAGCTTGAACACAGATCAGAGAGTGGAGAATATTCTACTTCAGTCCTCTCCTGGGCTTATGAGAGCAAATAATTCACACTTTGCCAATTAATCTAGATTGCACAATAGAAGTTTCAAGAGGAATATCTCTTTTAAAGAGACTTGTTGAACCCTTCCAACTAAGTCAATCTTGGAAGGGGCCCTAAATCCCAAATCACCGAAATGCCAACCAAAATAGACTTCAAAATACTTAGCCTATTCAACACTTCCAACTTGGGTCACAAGGAACTCGAGATTTACACAAGAGCCACCGAGAAAACCAAAACCAGAGGGGCAAGCGGAACAAAAGATGGGGGGGTCCCATCTTTGATGGGCGATGTGTGATTAGGTCACAACAGGAAGTCTACATATTCATCAACAATCATTCTTGGAAGCTGTTGAGACTATGATTGTTGATGAAGTCTACTTGCACTCCTCACCAGATGATATGAACAGTATGTCCTGCATCTCCCTTTTCTTTTGCTCCATATCTCTGTTATATTTTTCAATTGCTTCCTCTACTTCCTCATCCTCTAGATTCTTGAAGACATCTTCTATAGGCAGAGGGATATGATTGTTTCCACTCAAATTCTGCTTCTTTCTTGCAAAGTTAATATAACCTTCAGGGGCATATCCTACCCAAGGATTAGCTTCCTTTAAATTATAGTGTGTTGGTAACCTTTTCCTTGATCAAGTCATAGGCTTTGGTTGCAACAATATAAAAATCTCCGAAATTCAATGTCCCTAGCATCAAAGACCTATTTAAGGTATGCACCAAGGTTCATAAAACTTGAATACTCCAACTATCTAACAATTTCTAAGTATGCCACTCTATCAGGAACTGTCTTAGGGAGCTTATATGGTGCTCCCTCAAATCTAAAAGCTCGTATCAATGTGAAGTCTTGGTGGACATACCAGTCCCCCCAATTGTGGTTTACTACTCCTCTCTCATCAAATTTCTTTGGTCTTGAAAATTTATTTATTTCATCTGAAATAAAATAATCAGTAGGATGATTATACATCCTGTAGATTGTCTTAACAAACAACTCCTCAAAACGGAGAAAGTGGGATTCAGTGAACCTTGAATCCCAAATAGAAATCCATAATTGGACTTGTAGTGTTTCTCCTTCCTTGCCAACTTGCCTGATCCTTAACCCGTTAGGCCACATCCTCATTTCCTGGTCATAATAAAGTATCATGTGCATTAGAACAGAGTAATGCTTGAAGTATGTGTGTTCAGGATCAACTTTAATAATCCTTAATCCAATGTCTATCATTCTTGAGACATACTCCGCATAATCAAATGCTCTAGGTTATGGCATTGGACATCTATTGCAATCACCATAGGAGCAATGGACATAAAAGTCTGGAACCTTAGCCCCTACTACTTGTCCTATTGAGTAGAACATATACCTCATGTAAGGTTCAAATGAATCAACATTGAAAGGGCCATCATCATCACTCAGTGGAACTAACTTCCTGTCGGGTTCAGGTCTGTGCAGGGGTAATCTCCATTACATGTAGGTTGTATCCAATCTTGTATACTCACTCTCCAATTTCTTGAAGTTATTGGATAATTTGTCAAATCATCAAGGTTAAATACTTCATTCACTGCATTTTTTGACACATGTACAAAAGGTTCGCCCTGTAAGTTGTAGATTGCCCTTTTCTCATAGTTATAATGGCTTGCTAACAATTTCAAAAGGTCAACATTCACCAAAACTTTTGGAACCACCAATCCCCCTAAATTCATCGTCCAG
The DNA here is from genome assembly GCA_018584345.1 of Thuja plicata. Classification (NCBI taxonomy): domain Eukaryota; kingdom Viridiplantae; phylum Streptophyta; class Pinopsida; order Cupressales; family Cupressaceae; genus Thuja; species Thuja plicata. Next base: position 1,856,043 of record MU224708.1, read on the forward strand.
AGGTTGCATACTGGATCATGATAGGTTTTCCTGGCATAGTGAAAGATAAACAATTCATAACCCCTAATACTTGTCCACACATCCCCTACGTCTTTATATCTATCTTCAATTTTCTCAACGTCATGTCTGTTTTGTGTGGATTTCCTAGACTTTGGTCCAGACCCCTCCATCTGGTCTAACATATCTTGGTGTAATTTTCTTTCAAGGATTGACTCTGTATCGGTTTTTTGTTGCTTGCTGCTCTTTACTTCTCCTTTCTTATGCCTTTTACCCTTAGAACTACTACTAGGGCTTTCCATATATGCAATTGAATTACATAGAGAAATTGTTTACAGATATTGGAAAGATAACCTACTTGAAACTGATTAAAGAATGTTGTTATCCCTCCGTTTGCAAATTTTTCTGGCTCCTCTTCTCAATGCTTTGTCTCAAAGTTTTTGTTTGATGAAACTCAATCCGATTAAGAATTTTTAGAGCAATTGTTCATGTGAACCATTAATGTTTACATAATCAATCATCAATACTTCTTTTTTGAATTTTGAAATGTCGAACTGACATTTGTCACTATCGTTGAAAGCTCCTAAGTGATATGTCGATATGATCTCCATTGGCACCATATTTATCAATTTATTTGCTAAATCGGAGAACCCTTTAAAATGTCCCTTCGATCTGTTAGTGCCTTTTGATCTCCCTTTTACTCTATCAACGCAACTCCCATCGATATGTTTCGCTTCTATAGACAATCCTTCATCTTAGTCACCTTATCGGGGAAACAAATATTGCATCTTTCCTATAAATATTTCAACAAGAAAACTCTCTTCGGAGTAACTTATGTCGATCATCATTTAGAAACAACCTTATGTCTACCATCGGTGTAGCTTATTCAACCGGAAAGCCTTCAAAACTCCACTCCGACATCATTAGTTCCCCCAATAAGTTTTATCGCCAGTACAAAAGATCTTTCGTCGATCACCATGCACAATGACAATATCGATGTAGCTTACACCATCGAAAGAGTCATTTGGAACCATCCCGATGATTATAGTTTCTCCGATGAGAGTCATCAGTACAACTTTTGTCGATTAGTTTTTTTTATGACCTATTGTGGTTATGTTGTCGCCGTGACTTCTACCGATGACTTATGACATAGATACTTTTCCCTTTTTCAACTCTTCCATCGATGGAACTAATGGAAGATTTCCCTGATATTAGTCATCAAAGTAACTTGTGATATCAGGCCTGGAATTTTTCCTTGCTCTAATGGTTTTAATTTCCCCGATGAAAATCATCGGCAAAACTCCTGTCGATAATGTGTTTCCTTGTCTCCTTTTGTGGTGGCACATCTCATCGTTGGGACTTTTGACGATGTTCGATGCTAAAGATATGTTTAGTTCATTCAATTTTATTGTTGGCAAAACAAATGAAGTATTTCCCCGATGTAGTTTAATCAAATGTCATCGGAGTAACTTATGTGATCGGAGCAATCTTTCCTCTTCATTTCGATAGTGTTTGTTTCCCTGATGAAATTTTCATCGGTGAATCTTTTGTCGATGTACCTTTCACTTCCGATTTCCTTTGTGTAATTCTTGAGAGCTTTTGTCGATAACTGAAATTCCCTTAATACAGTTCATTCTTTTATTTTTAGCTTTTTCATCGATAAAATACATAAGATGCTCCTCTGCTATAAGTGTCAGACATACCATCGGGGTAGCTCATACTATCAGTTTCACATCAATTTCTTCTTTCGATGGTTCATGTTGCTCTGATATGTTCCTGATCACTTTGTAACATTCATCGGGGTAATACACCAAAAAGGATGTTGAGTTTCTCTGATGACTCCTTATGCAAAGCTTGCTTATTTTTACAATTTTCCGATCGGTATAAAATGGTATGCCTCCACCGACACGCAGAAGTTTGCAACCTAAAATAGAATAAAATTGGGGGACCCTGAATGTTGCTTTCTCAATGTGGATATTTTCCTAGACATAAATAACATAGATAGGTTCGGGATGCAAATGGGTATATTTCTGAATATCAATGGGAACTTAGGAAAAGTATTTGTGTATGGATGGTTATTATTTTAAGAAAACTTCAATAGCTTCAACTTCTAATCAAATACAAAAGCTTGGTGATGACTAATGAAAAATGACAATGAGAGAGGGCTATGTAGGAATGCTTAATGCTATTTTGACCCTTAAATTTTGCCAAAATTTATAGGTCCAACAAGACCTTTTCAACCTTCTGTTGATTGATTTCAAGACCTTTATCGAGCATTTCAGAGATATGAAACTTAGCAATGGCCGCCTCTCAAAAGTGTTAATGTTTTGGGCTTTACGGCAAAGATCAACGCATTGGACAAAGTGGCAATAATAATAATTAATGTATTGGATATATTATTGATATATTTAATTATGATAAAATCGGTTGGATAATAATAATAAATATAAAAGGTTGTATTTATTATTAAGGATTGATTTTAATAATTAAATATGGAGCAAATAATATAAAAGAATATATTATTATTATGGACCCAAGTCGGCCAACTTGGGAGGCCAAGAGTTTATCTTAATAAGCTCATATATTAGAGCGACTTGGAGAAGGTAAGAAGCAACCAAAAACATAACGTTGCCTTCTTCCTTAAGCAAGATCGTTGGATGGGCAAAAGTACTTGAGCAGATTTACATTGCATATTGAGCAATTTATATCAAACTTCTTTAGGAGAACTTGAGAAGTAAATTAGAGGATCAAATTGGAGCCTTAAGTAGCAGATTCAAGAGCGAATAAGAAGCATAAAAAGGGGGCAGATCAAGCAGAAATTACATCTACATATTGTGGTGAATTAAGCAGTCCTAGAAGGGCGAATTGTACAGATCGTAGCAAACATATAAGGGCAGATCGAGCAGCCGTAGAAGGAGAGTTGCGTAGCCCTAGAAGAGCGAATTAGGGCAGACAACAAGGGCGAACTCGGGCAGAATTAGAGCAGCCCTAGAAGAACAGATTTGATAGGTCATTAAAGACCTTCAAGAACAGATTCATATCAGTCCTCGAAGGCAACATTGTAGGGCAAATTTGAAGAATACTAAGTGCAGATTTGAAGCCAACCAAAGGATAAATTCAGACCTTCAAATCCAGGTATTATCTTTCCTTAATTGTGAATATTTATTATATCTTGTGTCTTAGCACTAGAAAGACCTCTATAGATTGTATTTTCCTTGCTATAATCTGAAAAACATTAACATGGTATTAGAGCCTAGGTAGATTAAAAGATCCATTTTTAGAATTAGGAATTCAGTCTAACTCTTTCAAAACTAAGAAATACTATGGCAACCGGGGTTTGGCTCAAATAGTAATTTGACCTTACATCTTGTTACATTTTATGAGGGTTTTGATTTGCATCAAGATCTAGGATTATGCAAATTCATTGGTCCTTCTATGCCTTATATTGATTGACTCCTATGTTGTGGAACCATCTCATAAATGGCTGAAAAGATATGGGTAAAATTGTGTCAATACATTCTTGCATGTTTTGAAACTACGATTGACCTTCTTAGGGTAAATTACAAAATATCTGGAAACATACATTGAGAGGGAGTCTAACCTTGTGGACATTATAAGGTAAACTTAAGCTTGAGAGGGAGAAGATAGGATTTGTATAAACCTCTCACCATATTGTTCTAGAGGGAGTAGATCATCTTGAGTGGCACAAGCCCCAAAGATCATAACCTGGTATGACTTTAAACATTCATGAATAATATGAATCATGGGCATACTAACAATTTATCCATGTGTGGTTCTGTAGAAGGAAACCCACCTTAGTGCTTGACTTAAGAGGGAGTTTAATCATGGGCTCACTTAAACCTAGTTTTGCAGTATAAACTCCTTTCTTCACCTTTTTGCATTCTGATTGTATGAATGTACGGGATCATTCCTATTGACATGGCTGTATGACATAGCTAGTTAATTGTTATTAGCTGATTATGAATGTGTAGGACTGCATACTTCACTTTGGTATAGATGTATGGGAACATAAACTGTTTTATTGGATACATACATTATGATACCTTGACATGCATATATGAGGAGCATACATTATGCATGGATGCATACTTTGCTTGGACATATATATGGTAACATTCACAGCTAATTAGCATAGTTGTTTCTTTGCATATCTAACTGATTATTTGTTATGGGCATAACTGATTGACATAGCTGATTATTTGTTTATGGCATAGCTGATTGTTTATTGGCTGACTACTTGCTATTAGCATAACTGGTTAAATGTCATTAATATGCTACTGGCATACTTTACATATGCGGGAACATAAATATGTTGGCATTGGCATGCGGGAGCTTATATATGTTGACATATGATTACATTGGCATATTTCATGCAGGGATTTATATATGTTGGCATATGATTACATTGACATATTTTATAGCTGAACACATTTAGTTTGCACTTGGTTATATAAAGCAAACTGGTCATATGGTTTCATAAGATATGATTTGTGGTTATTCTTATGTTTATATGGCTAACATCCTTGTTATGGATCAGGTCTTCATATCATGGATTTGATATTGGTTGAGTCCTTGTGACTCAAGATCCACAAGTTGAGTACATGGAGACATCATGGACTTGATGTCGGGAAGCCATTACTTGGAGCATTTAGTGAATATCATGGACTTGATATTCGGCCAATGTTGTTGATATCATGGATTTGATATCAGTTGAGTCCTTGTGACTCGTGGATATTGGATCCACAAGTTGAGAACATGGAGACATTATGGACTTGATGTTAGGAAGCCATTACTCGGAGCATTTAGTTAATATAATGGACTTGATGTCAGGAAGCCATTACTCGGAGCATTTAGTTAATATCATGGACTTGATATTCGGCCAATGTTGTTGATATCATGGGTTTGATATCAGTTGAGTCCTTGTGACTCGTGGATCTTGGATCCACAGGTTGAGTACATGGTGACATCATGGACTTGATGTCG
>MU224708.1:1861485-1912093 GCA_018584345.1 Thuja plicata
TGACACTATTGGATAAGGAATCCATTGTGGTTATGTTTTTGAGTCCTACTATAGATGGGAGATCTATAGGTTGATCTTTTCCTCAAGTCCAAGAGGGAGTGTTAATGTTTTGGCCTTTACGGCAAAGGTCAACACATTGGACAAAGTGGCAATAATAATAATTAATATATTGGATATATTATTGCTATATTTAATTATGATAAAATCGGTTGGATAATAATAATAAACATAAAAGGTTATATTTATTATTAAGGATTGATTTTAATAATTAAATATGGAGCAAATAATATAAAAGAATATATTATTATTATGGACCCAAGAAGGCCAACTTGGGAGGCCAAGAGTTTATCTTAATAAGCTCATAAATTAGAGCGACTTGGAGAAGGTAAGAAGCAACCAAAAACATAACGTTGCCTTCTTCCTTCAGCAAGATCGTTGAATGAGCAGAAGTACTTGAGCAGATTTGCATTGCATATTGAGCGATTTATATCAGACTTCTTTAGGCGAACTTGAGACGTAAATTAGAGGATCAAATTGGAGCCTTAAGTAGCAGATTCAAGAGCGAATAAGAAGCATAAAAAGGGGTCAGATCAAGTAAAAATTACATCTGGTATTGTGGTGAATTAAGCAGCCCTAGAAGGGCGAATTGTACAAATCGTAGCAGACATATAAGGGCAGATCGAGCAGCCATAGAAGGAAAATTGTGTAGCCCTAGAAGAGCAAATTAGGGCAGACAACAAGGGCGAACTAGGGCAGAATTAGAGCAGCCCTAGAAGAACAGATTTGATAGCTCATTGAAAACCTTCAAGAACAGATTCATATCAGTCCTCAAAGGCAACATTGAAGAGCAAATTTGAAGAATACAAAGTGCAGATTTGAAGCCAACCAAAGGATAAATTCAGACCTTCAAATCCGGGTATTATCTTTCCTTAATTGTGAATATTTATTATATCCTGTGTCTTAGCACTTGAAAGACCTCTATAGATTGTATTTTCCTTCGTATAATCTAAAAACATTAACAAAAAGTATTCCGGATACTTGTTGAGTAGACACAAACATGAATACAAAGCCCAATGCCTGCTCTCTTATTTTGTGCATGTGTATCTCTGGCCTAGTCTTCCAGCGTATCCCATGCCTTCATTAGTTCCAGTACTCCTGGGCACGAATCCAAATAATGGTTGAATTTTGAACTCTCATTCACCTTTACAGTACCTGTGTTTCAATGTTGTTGGGCATTGTGAACTTATTTACAGAGAGATGGTGGTTTCTTGTGTTGGTTATCTTTCAACCTTTGATCATTTCTCTGCGGTTTTCAAGTTCCCTCCTTTGGGCATGAATAAGGCTAGGTAATAGAATTTCCCAATCTTGAAGAATTTTAACATTTCCACACTACACCATGCTCTAGGCGCAAATGGAACTGCCCAACGGATTTTGCAACTTATATGCTTTCAAATTCATTGGTGTTGGGCCTTAATCCTTCAGACTTAACCATTTCTAGATGCCTTATGGGTCCTCTCACTCTTTTAAGAACATCTCTAGTGTTTTCAAATTCCTCTGAAGGACTACCTACTCCAGGTTCATCAGTAACTTGAAATGTCAAAATGGGGGGCTTCACAAAGACCTGTAACCTTATTGGTTCTCATCCAAAGGATTCAACTTCTAAACTCAAAAATCCGAAAGCAATTCAAAATTGAAACCTCAAAAGGCAAGCTACTAATCTTGATTCAAGACTCGGTCAAAACCTATCGTCTCTCAAGTAGAACGGAAGGAAACAAAAGAGACTGAAGCTAGAGCCACTGAGAAAACCAAAACCAAAAAGGCCAAGTGAACAAAAAGATAGGGGGTCCCATTTTTAATGGTTGATGTGTGAATAGCTCACAACAAGACCATTGGAAACGACATTTCACAATGAGTCTAGAGAGATTGTCAATCAAGACATAGCTAGATGTGTCTTTACTATTGGATTGGCATTCAATGATGTTCACTCACTATATTGGCAAAAAATGATGAGATCAATTAATAAGAATCCAAAGTAGCACAAGGTCTCAGGTTATGAGAACATGTGTACTACCTTATTGGACGAGGTGATATATGTTGAAGACTCTTTAAAGCCCATAATGGAATCATGGGTCGAAACAGGGTAGTCCATCGTAGCTGATGGATGGAAAGATGCAAGAAATCACCCATTGATCAATGTTATTGCATTGTCCCCTAAAAGGGCGATGTTTTTTGATGTGGTGGATTGTGCAAGTTATAATAGACAATGCCAAAAATTGTAGGGTTATTAGGTTATTGGTTAGGGAATGTTCTGAGCACATTTTTTAGACACCTTGTGTTGTCCACTCCCTCGACCTAATGCTACAAAACTTGACACTAAAATTGAAGGGATCAAACATGTGTATGTCGATGTTGAAGAGATCCAAATGTTGATCACTAACCACCATATGTCACAAGTCATATTTAGAATAAAATGGATCAAACTTGTGTATGTTGATGCCGAAGAGATGCAAATGTTCATCACCAACCACCATATGTGACAATATAATGTCCCTTCTAGAGTTTTCCCTAGTTTATACCCTACAAACACAATTCCAATAACTAGGGTTAGAGAGGTGTCTTACCAAGTAAGATGTTTCGTCCATTTGGCTTTGAATATAAGTCTTGCAATTACTAAATAAGGAACAAGTACATATATATACAAACTAAATATATTGTTAGTGTAATATAATTTGCCTTAAGCTTTACAAATTGGTGATACAAAGAGATATACAATCCTAACCTAGGGACTAGATAACAATATAATGCATATTTAAGATTATGGAAGAAACATACTTAAAGCACTTAACTCTCATGGCCTTAACCATAATGAGGAATGATATAAGAAAGATATGATGAGGTGCCCTCATTGTCTTCGCCCTAGGCCCGAGAGCAGAAACTTCGTCCCCCTTGGCCCCATGCTTCATGGGGTTGGCATACCCAGCGGAACCTTTACACCCTTCCCCTCCATCACTCTATCTTACTCACCTCGTACGGTTAAGGATCCTTTCCTTAGCTATCACAATAATTATCCCATATGAGTTGGTGTAAGGATTGCAATAGAGTGCCCTTAACTCAACCCTAGGCCCAAGAGCGGAATCTCTCAACCCTCTTGGCCTCATGCTTCATTAGGTGGTGTACCTAGTGAGGCCTCATTGTTCCCCTTTATTGCAATTACTTCCCATCCCACTAATGAGGAATAATGAATTGATTGATTTGTTGGACATTTGATGATTGATTTTGATTCCAAGATGTGAATTGATTGATGATGATTTTGATTGCTTGATTATTCACTTTGTTAAATTGATCTTTGCTAATAGATAGATTGTTCGATTCAACCTTTGTTGATTCATAGATTGCTTGATTTCATGATGCATTGATGAGTGATGAGAGATAAATGATCCTTGCATACTTGGAACAATTTCTCCTTTATACATTATCGGTGAAAGGGTCGCAAGGGTCACCACCTTTCATAAGAATAGAGTCACCACTTTCCATTGTGGCCTTTGAGAATAATATATTATTCACTTTATCTCTCTTGGATGCCCGCCTCAAATGAAACCTTCTCTTTATACCTTTCAACGTCAGTTAGAATCACATTTCTTCAACATATCAACCCTTGCAATGGTCATACCCTATCACAATTAACACCCCTTGAAAGGGTCACAACTCGTCATCATTGCTGCCCCTTTGTAAGTTACTTCCTTATTCTTTTTCCCTTTCTTCTTCTTCCATTAAACCTTCCTTAATTCCTATGTTGTCCTTAACACAAATCGGAACTATCTTATATCTCATAACATAACTTACCATGATCACCATCCTTACAATGATCCCTTCTTCCATGCCTTCAACAAATGACTCCCTTCTATTTATATCTTCACGATGGGAGAGTCACAACCTTTCAGTATTACAACCTTTCAAGAGAATCACAACACTTCATCCTTTATATTGTTTGAAAGAGTCACAACCTTTCATAACTAGCACATTTTGAAAGAGTTAACCCCTTATCATTACAACCCTTTGCCTTTTGAAGGTCTTACTTCCTTATTGTTCCTTCTCCATTAATTCTTTCTTGATTCACAACATCAAACTATGTCTTCTCTTTATACTTCTCCTTTAAGTCCGCATATATTTCCCTTCTCAATTTACATTAGCATATTCTTTTATATCTGCATATATTCCTCCTTTATATCTACATATACTCTCCATACAACTATGCTATAAACTCTTCTTACAATTATACCTTCAACCTTTCTATGATGATTTTCGCTTTTACAGGCTGGTATGGCAGCATTACAGGCTTTGGATCAGATTCAGACCTTGGTCATAGAGGTAGATCATTTGCAGGCTATGAAGTAGAGACAAAGTAATCAAGCAGTCGATCAGATAGGGCCACAGGCAAGTAAAGATCTATCACCTAGACCACCAGGTGATCCTGATGCGGGGACAAGTTCAGGTCCCTCTATACGTGAAGATGTTGATGCAGGCACAAATGGCAGTTAGACTTTGATTGCATTTTGATGTCATCAGATTTTTGGCATGATTTTTGATGATGTATACTCTCAATGATCATGATTTTGGACTTTGATGATGTACTCTTGATATATACTGATGGACATTTGATACCACCCTCTCCCCCTTTATTGATACTTATGAGTTCTCCTTTGATGTCATTATATGCTTGAACTTTATGATTTTTTATTATCTATATACCATGATGCAGTGGAACTTATGATGGATGCATGTGAAATGTCCCAAACCTGGTATTTTTCCCAAATCCCTCAAATATATCTCATTTAACTTAAACAATTAAATGCATGCAATAAACTATTGATTCAACAAAAATAAACCAGCAATATGCTCCATTAAAACCCTCAGCAAATATTGTTGCATTATACAACAGTAATACAATAACAATGGGATTTCAAAACAATCCAAATCTGAACTACAGTATGCAATAGTACGATCAAATGATAAGAACCTGGAAGTGCAATGGTGAACTCCTACAAGTGCAATGGTGAACTCCGTCGCGAATCCACCTCAGAGAAGAACTGGGTTTCCTTCCAATCCACCGAGAAAGCCTGAAGGTTTCCGTCCTCAGATTTCAGAATCGAAAGCTGGGAGCTTCCTGAATTCTCCAAGAGAAAAAAGAATTCAAAAACTAAGCATATCTCAAAAGAGTCCATTCCTTCTTTTAAAGCAACAGTTGTGACTCTTCAGTTTCCCACATTTTGTCACTTTAAAGTAATACATCCATTTAATAATAATAAAGTGACATAATAATAAAGTATGGAATCTTCTGGCATTAAAATGGATGACCAAACGAACTCGGAAGACGACGTGTGATAGCTTGCCGGAAAGCTCTCGGCGATACGCTCCAAGTCCAATACTGAAATGCCACGAAGACTGAACTCCGTCGACTTACTATAAATAGTAAGTATCTAGAAACCCTGCAGAAACTACTCTGATTGGCCTGAAAATGAAATTCCCTAGGCCAACTATCATACTGACCCCAGTCAAGCCCTGGTTAGCCTATCAAGCCAAGATAAAACGGCTAACGATGCAACAGAAATAATGTGCCCGAAAAAGGGGACATTACAAATCCTCCCTTCTCGGAGATTGCTTTCCCTCAAGCAATCGGTACCAACATGCTATGACCAAAATGCCTGGATCCCATACCAACCTCAAGGAAGTTGCCCCACTCGGCTGTTGTGCTATCCTGACAAAAATGTGACCAGTGAGGTGAAGCCACTCAATACTCACCCAAAACAGCAATGCATCAGTCACACAAATACCAAGATCCCAAACGATCAGGCTGACACGACCACCAAAAATGAGTGAATCGAAAGGTCTCAAGATGCAATCAAAACTAGTCATCTCTCCATCAATAAGAGGTAACGCAAGAAAAAGTATATCACCCATCAAGCAATAAGACAACTACCCATCCTGAACCGCTGATGTAGAAACCAAACTGCTCAACAACTGAACTCACCTCGTCACTTCAATTTGGCGACCAAGACTCAACTCGAGTAACTGGACCTGGGTCCCAAATCCTACAATCAATCTCATCCTCGTCATGGGGATTGGAAATATCTTCCCCGTCTAACTCAAAAAGGGGATTATCAAATGTCAAATCAGCATCCACCTCAAACAAGAAATTATCAACCGACTGAAAGTTACCCAACTCATAAAGAGGTCCTGGATGATCTAGAGATTTGTTATCTGATCTTTTGGGACAGCTATCCAAGTCTTAAGTCTGTTGTATGCTATCAAGTTCCTAAATCACTTCCTGAAAGAACTCAGACCTTTCTTTGTCGTCTTGTTCCCTGTACTGACTAGTGGCAACAATCTGATTTCTTGCTTCCTGAAGAGCAAGATGAGTGTGCTCCAATGTTTCTTGAGCAACATTAAGCTCTCTATTGAGCTTATTAACCTCATCATCTTTTTTCCTCAACTGCTCACCATATTTTTCAGCAACCTGTAACACGTAGTCGCAATCTAAAAGTAAACATAGATTTTCTAATTTCCAAACCTCAAACGTTGTTTTGACCCCCTGTAAATCAGCAACATTAGATTCACTCCCTACACAATTTTGTCCTCTTTCCATTTGAGCCTTCCTGTAAAGATCCTCAATAATCATGTGAGTGTTATCATGATGCACAAGAGCTGCAACAATGACATCATCACTAACTTTCAGCTGACTCTTCAAAGCATGCTTCTCATTATTGTCATTTTGAAATGCATTCTCTGGTTGGTCATCCAAATCCTCATTTTGCATAAGTAATGTGTTGCTATAGAAATCACATGATTCCTCATATCCTTCATAGGTGTTATCATGGTCACCATAGGTCTCAAACCGATCTATATGAAGAGGTAAGGTTGTTATGTCGTCCAACAATTCCTCATGACATGAATTGTTAAGGGCATCCAACTGGTTGTCACCATCTTTAACCATATCTTTTCCCTGCATAATACCACAAACATGTTCAAGAGACCAAGCCCCTTGGCATGTAGAACAAATCTGCCCTCTTCGCATTTGGTTCTTGCTCATTTCCGGAGACCCTATAACCGGTATGCCTACTGATATTTGCTCATTTTCAGTCATAAAACCCTTGAACCTTTCAGCCTTATGCTCAATCAATTCAGCTGAGAGCTCATATGCCACTGGTGAGGTCTTTTGTTCCCCTCTCCAGATTTCCAACAAATCTGATTGCAACTGCTTACATATGTCATTGTCCTCATCTAAGATCAAAGACATGATAGTTTTCATGCAAGCCTTTACCATGTCTGGATGATGCTTCCTGAAATTACTTAGGAGCCACTGAAATAACTGTTGAATTATCTTATCACAACCGAGATTCATTATGTGAATAAAAATTTTAATTCTTGCCATTATTTCCAAGATTTTTGCTTGCTTACCAAAGGTAGGACTTTTATCATTATTTAGTCCACCTAAACTGTCCACAATCAGCTGTAATACCTGCTTCCAAATGTAATCGGTATAAGGCGTAATAGGGGTTGTAATCCATGTGATCTCACTAAGACATGAAGCGAATGCAAGCCTAACGTCTTTATGTGGATGTTCCATTAACCTGCGTTGGACCAAAGCAACCATTGAGAGCTGCAAAGCCCAATTGAAGAGCCTACAATCAGACTGGTCCATCCTAGATAGATATGAATCTATTGCTTCTAATCTGGCAAGCACAACTCCCATGACTTTCATATTCTCCAATTGCCATCCAAGGCAATATAATTCATTCCCTATTTCAATTTCTTTATGCAAGTCCCTTAAATGTTCACCATAAAATGTGTCATTGAATTCTTTTGAGAACACAGGGCTTTCCAGATTTTCCATTGTTAAAATTTTGCTTTTGAATTTTACAAATTTTGATGTACACTACCACAAGTTGTAAGATGCTACCCCTGCTCGGTCTATGCATAGGAAGAATAGTACATTCAACTGAACATATTTTTCATTAAAATCAAAGATTACTACTCTCAGTTAAGAATTCAGTTTCTGATCTAATCTGTGTAACTCAACTTACAAGTAGGTCTTAAAGAGATAGGATATTCAACAACAAAGCAACCGAAAATGTACCACAGCATGAAACTATAAAATTTCTGACCTTTAAGAAGTCCACAGTTCATACTAGACAACCTTCTACAGTTTGGGTCCAGCCGCAGTAGTTTGAAAGAATCTCCTCGTACAGAACAATAAGTTACTCTCCCTTGAATTCAAAAGTCTCACAACTCACACTGCTTTAGTTATGTGCACAGGATTAATATGGATATTCTTAAAATACTGATACCAGTGATGTATAGCAGAGATGTACTGAAATTCTGACCTATTACTGAAGTTATAGTAACCTAGAACTTAAACAACCAGAGAGCTCAGTTACCCAGTATGTGCTTGACTTGCATATAAAATTTGTTTCCTGAATATTTGAGAGTTCATTTAGACGTTCTTCTACAAGACTCCATCCCTTTCGGAATATCCATGTTCTGTTCTAGAGAACAGTCTATCCTTGACAGCAACCTGAATACTAACAGCAATATGAAGTGGTTAGCTCCTATTCTCATTTTCAACGAGTGACCAAACAATCTTAACCTTCCACTTTTGACAGTTCAGTAGTCAAGAAGAGACTCATGTTGCTAGAAAAATGAAACTCCGGCATCAATCTATATTATTATTCCAATGTATTACCTTGCTCAATCTGCCCTTATTCTTTGCTTTGAAAGTATGACATTCTGTCAAACATCTTGCATGCAAACTGTTGCCAGTTTCTTCTCACAAGCATAGTTTCGCTTGTTCCTCCAAGTATGGACCACGCATGTTCTCAAAATATGAACAGCAATCCTCTATAGACAATTGTAGCAGTCTTCAAGCTTCTTTTCCCTGCCTATCTGAATGTTGGTGCTCCAATATCAAAAAAAACCATCACTTTATAAACTCCACCCAAGAGGCATCCCATCATATTCCAATCCTCTCAAATACTGCTGAAAATTTCTTGAACAATACCACTGCAGCTCGCAGTCGTCTCTTCTCAAAGCTTGAGTTCCCACACCAGTGTTCAAATCATCGTAGGCACAAAATTTCCCGGAACTGCAGTTCCAAACTCGCGACACAATATTGCTACGGAATGATGAATTGTATTTCAAAAATATCACAGAATACGAATGTCTGCAACGAGTGCCAGGTCACAAAACGTCAATACATCTGCAACATCGGATGAGCAACTCACAGAATGACACCATGTCGCCATGTAAAATGTTCCCCACAGACTGTCAACACTAAACAACTGGATACAAGAGACTCGTGTGACAAAGAGTCGCAGAACAAATAGTGAGGCCCACTGACAATCAGAACACCTGTGAACTGGAAGTGTTGCAAACATGGTTACCGTTCCAATAGTGATTATAGGAATTCGCTAACCACAATGACCTTCTATACGCCTTCCAATTGCTATTCAACATTAATTGTAGTAACCAATAATCTATTCACTACAACCTACTCAAAAGCAACTGACGGCATAACGAAAACCACAATAGTCTGGAAATGTGGCTTCAAGCACTCACGGCAAATGTTAAAACATTCGTTTATTTGTGGCAAGGGATCTGATTTTATCAAGTATTTCCCATGATATACTCACAATGTTGGAAATAATATTGGTGGCCAGGAAAGGATCGAACCAATAGAAAGGCTCGAATGAATTAATATTTGATTTTCCAAACTATGAATGCCAATACTTCTCATGCGAGATATGAAATAAAACATTACATAAATAACCAAATCTTTCTTTGCCGCAGGAGTTTAATATTTCACCACTAATGTTCCAGTCAACTGTAGGGAAATCGCAAATATATATCAATGAAATATTTGACCTTCCATATTATATTTCCATATGTTTCACGGCAAGGAATTTCATGCCCAACACAAACCATGTCACAAATTTAAACTGCCAACATTAGACTTCATTAAATTAAAGGGCCCGCCAATATACACATTCCAACTTCATTTAAATGGGCTTGGAAATATTAGGCGGCACGTGTAAACTTTATCCGCGTAACATTACTAACATTGGAATAGAGATAATTGTGGTTCCTCTAATTTATTCAGCAAATGTATTACAAACCCAAACAATTGTGCTTCTTTACTCATAAATTTCAAAATCACACACAGACATTAAAATACCTTAGTCTGTAAACTTTTGTTACCCATCAAACCTCGGTCTGGAATTTTTCTCTGATAACAAAACTCTGATAAACCTTTCTGGTAAATTGTTTCTATATAAACTCCACAGGCTGGCAGGAAAACCAGCTCCAATACCACTAAAATGTCTCAAATCCCTCAAATATATCTCATTTAACTCAAGCAATTAAATGCATGCAATAAACTATTGATTCAACAACAATCAACCAGCAATATGCTCCATTAAAATCCTCAACAAATATTGTTGCATTATACAATAACAATGTGATTTCAAAACAATCCAAATCTGAACTACAGTATGCAATAGTACGATCAAATGACAAGAACCTGGAAGTGCAATGGTGAACTCCGTCGCGAATCCACCTCAGAGATGAACTGGGTTTCCGTCCAATCCACCAAGAAAGCCTGAAGGTTTCCATCCTCAGGTTTCAGAATCGAAAGTTGGAAGCTTCCTGGATTCTCCAAGAGAAAAAAGAATTCATAAACTAAGCATATCTCAAATGAGTCTCCATTCCTTCTTTTAAAGCAACAGCTGTGACTCTTCAGTTTCCCTTCTCTGTCTTTTCATATTCCCACTTTTTGTCACTTTAAAGTAATACATCCATTTAATAATAATAAAGTGACATAATAATAAAGTATGAAATCTTTTGGCATTAAAATGGATGACCAAACGAACTCGGAAGATGACGTGTGATAGCTTGCCAGAAAGCTCTCAGCGATACGCTCCAAGTCCAATACTGAAATGCCACGAAGATTGAACTCTGTTGACTTACTATAAATAGTAAGTATCTGGAAACCCTGCGGAAACTACTCTGATTGGCCTGAAACTGGAATTCCCTAGGCCAAATATCATACTGACCCCAGTCAAGCCCTGGTTAGCCTATTGGGCCAAGATAAAACGGCTAACGATGCAACAGAAATAATGTGCCCAAAAAAGGGGACATTACAGCATGTTTGTGTGGTTCTATCTCTATGCATATTTTTTGTATATTTTTATGCAAGATGTATGGATGCACTTACTTTACTTAGATGTTTATGTATGGATGCACATGGATATTTACTTGTACAAATGCTTAGATGGATGACTTACTTAGATGGATATGGAATATGCTTATATGATTCTTTATTTCTATGTATGCAATGTATGGATGCAATGTTTCTATATGATTATGCAATGCTTTATGTATATATATGTTGATGGTTTACTAATGATGCAATGCAATGTATGCTTTTAGATGGACTTAATGAACTGCCACTATATGAATATGTACTTATAGGATAATGAATAATGTAATGGTTCTAAACGAGTTAATGAGTAATGTAATGCAATGCACCTAATGGACTATGTAACTTATATAAATAATAATGATATGCAATTTAATATGCAGTTTGCTTTAGATGAATGAACTCAAATGCAAGTGAAATGCACTTAATTATGATAAATAATGACTATACTTGGATACATAATGAGATGTAATGACTTAATGAGCCTAAATGAAAATGATATGCATTGTTTTTGGTAAAGTCCAATATTTCCACGTAAAGGAGAATTTTGTGATCTGACTTTGATTATTTGACCATTGAGAAATCCCATAACGATTACCAATGCAAGATCTAATATAAATATGAATGTGTTCAGATTCTAACAACGAATATACAATCTATAGAGGTCTTTCAAATACTAAGACACAGGATGTAAAGAAAATAATTGAAGAACAAGGAGAGATAATACCCGGATTATAGCTTTGAATCGGTCCTTAGGGACTTCAAATCTGTACCTTGAGATCTTCAGTTTTGCCCTTCAATATTGGCCTAATCAGTATATGCCAAGTTGCCCACCTAGGGCTTCTTTAACTTTGCTCCAATATGCCACCGATCTGAACTTTGGATTGCCTCAGATCTGCCCTATGATCTGCACTTTAAACACTGTAATCAATCTGCACTTTATGTGTCCTTAAAGGCAGATACATAGTGCAGTTATAATCACACTTGAATAGAAGATAATCACAGCCCTGAATCGGGCTTAAGATTTCATCCTTATATTGCTAGAGTTCGCACTTAATGGACTGCTTGAACTCGCTCTTTGCATCTACCTCAATTCGCTCTTCAAGCCACCCTAAATTTGCATACTCCTAGAATTCGCACCAGCTTGAATTCGCTCTTTGCATCTGCCTAAATTCGCTCTTTGAGATCAGACTGATATCTGATATAATTTTCACCATATGATTAACTTATTTCACACCATTGATGTTGATATAGATCGCACTTAAATGGCAGATATAACTCGCACTCTTTGCACATTAAGGTCTGGTCCAGTTCGCATTCCAAGATATAGTTCGCACTCTTGAATGGAAGAGTAATTCGCTGATTAGAGATTCTTGGAGGAGAAGCACATGTTATGTTTTTGATGCCTTTCTCCTCAAGGATTGAAATGTTATATATATGAGATTTTGGAGATAAACTCCACCACCTCAAGGTGGCCGACTTGGGCCCTCCCAAGTACAAATTAAATATAAACTTATTTATGCAAATCGATCAAACAATAAATAATAAATATTACTTATATTTATTATTATTATTTATATCGTTTTACAATAATAAATATATATATCACATATATATATATATATATATATATATATAATTATTATTGCCTTTAATTAGTTCAAGATGGTTGATCTATTGTCGTAAAGGCCATAATATCAACAAGATCTAATCTAAACATGAATGCAGTATGCAGATGCAACTAAACCATTGTCACTTTTCATTGTATCCTTTATATTGCTATTATCAACATTGAGTTTTTGGAACGTTGAAATTGGTACAACCATCTTGATATAAACTCTTGCTCCCCCTCAAATG
Organism: Thuja plicata; assembly: GCA_018584345.1. NCBI lineage: Eukaryota > Viridiplantae > Streptophyta > Pinopsida > Cupressales > Cupressaceae > Thuja > Thuja plicata. The sequence continues at coordinate 1,874,594 of MU224708.1, forward strand.
CACTCTACAACTACTTAATATGTATTCCCAAGAGTGGTGTCTCTTCCACTTTTTAGTTGCTCCTTAACTAATCTTAATTGCTGCTCTTTATTTTTTAGTCAAGTTTATTTCTAGATTCTTCTCAAATTCCAACCTAAGTATTCCATGTTTCATTTTCCAATTTTTCCTTGCTCCATCCATGTCCCCTTTCAAATGAAATATTCTCCCTTTTATATCTTATGTTGAGGGACTCACAACTCTTCACTACATGCCCCTTGATTTTTCATTAAATTTAACTAAATTTGTAATTATATTTTTTTGTTTTTATTGTCTTAATTATTATTATTGTTAAATCCTATTTGAGAAAGGGGACTTTACAGACAAGTCATGTTTAAACAATTCTCAAAATTGAAGTTGTTGAGGGTAAGTTAAATAATAAATATGCGTTACTTTAATAAACTTTTAAATTGTACTTCTTGTAAATTTTTTAAAAAAAAATTTAGGTTGCTAAGACCAATTTTGTCGCCAACACACTTGTGTTGAGACAACTTCTAAAGGTTTGCGAGACACTATCTAACATGATAATCAGCCCAAATGGGTCCATATGGAGGCGATCTAGCACTACACGAGCAACAAAGGTTAAGCAAATAGTCCTAGATGACATTTGGTGGAGTCTTGGGGAGTATGTCCTCAGTTTCGCTAGGCCTAAATTGAGCATGATCTGTTATACTGAAATGGATAGACCTTGTTTGGATGAGGTATGTGATGGCATTGACTCAATGATTGAGAAGATGAAAGTCATCAAAAATGCAAAAGGCGAGATCCCAAAGAAAATTTCTTCAAAGAACTACACCAAATCTTGGTAGAATGATGGAACAAAATGACCACTCTATTCCATTTTCTTGCCTTTGCATTGAGTCCAAGAAATATAATAGTTCTCAGCTCCTTGTTGTTGCCACAAGAGCAGCCCCATATAGAGATCTTGATGTTGCTCAAGGGTAAAAGGCAGCACTTCGTAGACTCATCGCTGATCATGACATGCAGGATGCAATGAGGATTGAGTTGATGGGTTTTGCAAGCACAAATGATTGTTATCTTGATGCTCTTTGTGACAAGTATATGGTTGATGCTCATAGTGGAAATTCCCTGGACAATCATACCAGCACCTACAAACTCTAGCAATCAAAATTTTATCGCAAGTTTTATAAAATAAGAAAAAACTTTTATCTTTTGAGTTTTATTTTTATTTTATTTTTATTTGTAACACTCAACTCTCGAACTCTAATTTTGTTTTGATCAGTTGCTAGTACATCTTCATCTTAGAGGAATTGGAGCACATACTCCTCCATCCACTCAATTAAACACAATAGACAACAATCAAAAAATGTGGATGACTTGGTGTTTGTACATTCAAACTCGTGGCTTGTTACACACAAAGAAAATGCCTACAAAGAAGTGGGATATTGCGCCAGAACATATTGAGTTGGATGCTCCCATTTCCTACCTTGCTGCACTTGGCAATGATGATGACCATGAGCCACCTAGTGAGCATGAGAGTGTTAGTGCTAATGCTAGTGCCACTACCACTATCATTGCCAATGGCCCTATTTGTAGTTCTTCTAAGTTACCAAAACATAGATCATCTAATATGGGGGATAATGATGATATTTTTGATGACCCGTATGATATTTGATCAATGATGACTGATTGTTGACACATGACATTATTATTTTTGAATTTTGATATATATCATGACAGTTGAGTTTGACTAATATTTGACTATTAATATGATGTATTTTGCTATGTTATTTAGTATAGTGGTCTAATTTGATCTTAATTAATGCTGCAAATATGTATATATTTTCTCTTTTTCTATATTTTTGTATGGACGAACCCAAACCCAAAAAAAATTGCCCAAACCCACGAACCAAACCCTCGAACCCTAACCTGAGCGGGAACCGCCAACCTAGGAAATAATTTAAACAGACTAAAAGCAGCTGAAATTTGAAAGAGTAAATACAATCTATATTTGAAAGAGAAAATACAATCTGCTGCATTCACAATGACAATCCTTCCCCTTCAGGTTTTTAGGGACTTTCAGCATTTTATTCCTTAAAAGGCTACCTATTTTTTTGCATTGAAAGGGAGCAAACTGTTTGATCCTTAAAAAAAGGGGGACATCCCGTCCAAGTCCCAGGGATGTCCAAGACATCACCTGGACATGTCGCCATGGAGCACTAGTATATAGAGAATATATCCAAATTTTATTTATGATGAATAGGTGCAACTTATGACCCTGGTTGCCAATAATAAATTTTTGTATTGTTTCTCAAATCCCAGCTTCAGGATGTGTAAGTTGAAATTTTACGTGATTAATTACATTGCACAAGCTGCTTCTTGTTGATTCTATCTAAATCCCACTCTGATCCCAGGCTCTCAGGTAACTTTCATATGACTGCATATTCCCCTTGGTCTGAAAAAAATGAGGGCATATGATTTTTCGCATATCTTCTAGAAAGATAAATTTAGGCACCCTTATTGGGTGTTGTGTCACTTGGGGTTCAAAAAGACAAATCAACAAAAGAAAACACTAAGGCTTAGTAGTAAATCTAAGGCACTCATATTCATTTTTACCTATCCATGCTTTGTGTGAGTAGACAACTAATGACAAATATAAAGCAAGAATGCAATTTAGAGAAAATGACAAATAAAAAGCACTTCTCAAACAAAAGCCAACTACACCTAATAAAGAAGTAAATCAAATACCAAGTTAAAAAACACCTACTAAAGAAGAATTATCTCTAGTATATGGAAATTCATCTGGTACACAAGTAAAAGAAAGAAGACTTCAAGACAATGCAAATCCTCTGCATATATTACCATCCAATATATTTATTTCCTTCTCTTTGCATGTACTTGCTAAAATGTCCGTCTGTGAAGATTTTGTAATAAGCCACGTGGTCACCCTGTTGTTCATAAGTTGCATATTATATCCTCACTATTTGTTTGACAACATGTTCTTCAGAAGACATATTTGTTTACTTGCACTTACTGATCCCTTGTAGCTTGCATGCAGTTAGATAAGTTCAACAGCCAAAAGTACTATGTAATATAAAATACAACGCATCTTACAGAAATCAGACATATTTTAAACCAGTTTCCTGAAGATAAATTTAGTTGCAGTGGCATCTCAGCAACAAGCATATTAAGCCAAATATAGTAAGTAATGCAAAGTTACAAACCTTCAGCCTGTAAATTCATTATCCGATTTACAATATGCCTGCAATAACACAAGTATGGCTGTCAGCAATGCCGAGGTCAATTTAATAAACGCAATAATTATTGTGACATTTTAATGTTTTTCAAGCAGCCATGATTCAATTTTAGACCCGTATTCCATAGTCACTAGTATTTCATAGTCCTTTTCCTTTATGCATTGCATTTTAAATGACCAATAGTTCAAGCACTCCAACAAATTAAGAGCATAGAGATACACTCTCCTGGCAGATAAAAAAATGCCACTTCCATTGGTTCAAGTAATTTATGAGCATTAAAATCCACTTTCCTGGCATATAAATACCACTTAAATGTGAGAATGGAAAAGCATTCCACAAAAATACGCTTATTAGAAGCATATCTTTTCTGTAGATCACAAAAGAGGTATATGTAACTACAGGAGTATTAGAAGTATTAAAAATAAATCCTTGTCTTCTTACCCCTGTGTTTGGAATCCTTTGTATAAGTAGAAAAATGGATAAAAGCAAACAATTAGAGTTATATCTGCTGCTAGACGCTGGCTATGCTCACTTACTTTATCAACATACAAAATAACTATAAGTCACCGGACTAATAGTCAAAAACATAATGGGCTTAAATTCTCAGAAAGGTCCATCCTACCCTTGACAATCATTCATATGGAACAAAAGGAGAACAAGGACGGCAGCTATCAGAGTTAAATGATTGGCAGTCCGCAACATTATAAGAAAGAATGTAAAAGCGGGACTTTCGAAACAAATGTTAGCCAATTCAAAATAAGTGCAGAGAATAGAAACACAATGATTTGATTCCAAGACCATTCTTCAATCCCAATCCACAGCCCAAAAATCAAACCATAAAATTTTAGCAGCCATTCATCTCATACTGTAATTAGAAATATAATAATTTGCTTCCAAGACCACCATTTCTTCCATCCCCGTTCATGGCCCACAAATCAAATCATAACTTTTAGCAGCCATTCATCTTATACTACAATGAGCAGCTGACCTACAGATCCTCCAAAGCCCCATCTCCACTTCTCAGAGAGTAATTCAATCTGATATTCAGCTACCAAAAGCCAAAATGGCTCTTCTTGCTGATTATTGTTTCTTTCAATTTTTCACAAACCCCAAGAGTTCATTTGAGCAGAAAACTGTTTATCATCCAAAATCTAATACCTTAAGAGTTGCACTTAGTGTCATGACCTGAAGTTACAAAAATGGTTGACATGTTACATATATTGTTTGGCAGGTAGACAAGCATGAAGCATCATTTTGTGAAGTTTTGAATGCATACAGGTCTGATTTTCCCTCTTTTAAAGATAATTGTAATTTGTAACCTCATACAAAGGCCTGGCCTCTACAAGAAATGTACAAAAAAAGTATCACTATTTACATAAATCACTGACAACAACTATATGAGACTTTTTTATGTCATGATGCAGTTGCTTCACAAAAGATAGTATCTCACAGACGCCAAAAATAGAAGCTTAAGTTTTTGGACCCCCTTGCCATCAAATAAAACAATTTTCCGTGATTTCTTTCTTGTGGCTAAGTCAACATTTGCAGCTTTGCCCATGAAACTTACTCCTATCCTTAAAACCTGCCGGTTCTATCTTACCATTCAATATATAATGTACAAGGCTGCATGGGTGAAGGTGTCAAAAGCATTCTCCAGCCTTTCCATGCTTTTCTTTCCCCACTAGTCACCAATTTATTCATCTTACTCTTTCCAACAATTCAGAAGGTCATGGCCTCCTCCATGGATGAGGACAATGTTCCTCATCCCTATTACAAGAATATTACTGCCTCTGAACATGCAAACGTCATCCAACACCATGCCAAGAAGTCCCTCACCCACCCAAAATTTCCTAGAAAAAAAAAGAGAAAGGCTGATTCCTTAATCTGGAGAATCCTCCCAAAATCTGCTTTACAATGGAAGAAATACAGACTGGACTGTTGAATCTCAAGTAAAGGACACTGATCTGTTCATTTATATGAGCTTTCCATGGAACCAAGAACATCAAAGGTTGGATCCAAGAAAACTGGATAGCTATGGGTACAACATATACAATTATGATGTTCGGAGGTTACTTACTAGTGGTAGAACTCCAAAGAACTGGAATTTTGTTCTCAAATTTGACAAAGAGAATAGAACCAAGAGGTTTAGACATTAAATCAGCAGACTGCTCCTAAGATGTGCAATAGTGGAGGGAAATACCATCAATGTAAACCAATCGCCAGATGTAGTAATGATAAGCCTAAATCCATTTGGTGCAAGCATGATATGTGGTTTTTCACTAAAATCAAGACTCCCTAATTGTCAGAGAAAAGATGAGCTCGTATAATCTAAGGATGTCACAGATCATTTGAAACATGATGTAACCTAAGGCCTCTGCAACTTGCATTAACAGATGCTTTGTACTCAGTTTTAGTGGAAGATTAAGTCACAATGTGTTGCAACTCATTTTGCCATAATAAAACTCCTAAACCAAAAGAGAAAATAGAACCAGCAGTGATTCCAAGTATCAACCAAACTAGCCCAATCGAAGTCTGTATAGCTTATCAACTTGAAATCATTTGTTCTCTGATAAAAAATGCCAAAGTGAATAGTACCTTTGACATATCATAACATTTGTCATTCTGACTGACAACAAACTTTGGTTTTTAATAAAACCAAGAGAGAAAACCAACAACAGAATGAAAATCGTGTCATGCAAATGTAAGATATATCATACTACCCACCAATTATTTGTAGAGTGACTCATCAACAAATGATGATCAGTCATTAGGGTGACAACTTCTTCTCAAACTCCATAAATGTAGCAGAAGGATTACGGTCTATCATGTCAAACATTTCCAAAAGACTCATAGCATACTTGATCTTAACTAGAAAAATAAGATGGCAACATTACCCCAAAACCTACACCCAAACAATTATTGTAGTCAGGCTAGATCAGGCACATCAAAAACTTTTATTCATTCATCCCATAGACTACTTGGTCTTGCGGACATTATTAAAATCTTTCTTTCATTCATTCAAAAACACAAACATAAATCAGATTTTACTCTCTACAATAAAATGTCCCTTCTACATATGATGACAAGACCAACATAAACCATATGAGTCACAATGTCATCACCATTGCTTTTTACGTAGAGATTTGGATCAAAAAGACTTTATTTGAATCCAAAATCATGACAGCTTTTGATCAATCTTCAAGTGCCAGGCTCATGTAGAGTGCTCAAGCCCAAGGAGAGACTTAACAAACCATCAAACTAAATTATCATTACCACATACCTAAACTCCTTCAAGCTGCCCCATGTAGACCTCCATTTGGTTGCAGGAATTAGAAAATGCTGAATTTGATCAAATGCTGGAAATGGTCAAATCATGGATTTGATATTCCGATTTTTCGTTTTAGGAATATAGTTGGGACCGTTTGGTTCCACATTTTGAAACTGGAATTGGAATTTGAATATGGTTATTTTTTTAATTTTTGAATTGTTTTAATATTTTTTAATTTAATAATTCATTTTTATTAATTTGACCATTTGCAAAACCCTAATTTTCTTTTGCAAAGTCCAAGTCTAAGCTTGATCATAGCAGAAACCATAGCAGAGAAAGCAACGAATGGAGGAGAAAGCAGTTTTCTTTTGCAAAGTCCAAGTCTAAGCTCAACCATAGCAAAGAAAGCAACCAATGGAGGAAAAAGCACAGAGAACATACCTGTCCCTTCGCTGTGCAAACCCAACACAACACAACAACAAAAACCGTTCCAGCCAGGAAACCCACAACCGCTCCAACACAGCACAACAGCACAACTGTTCCAACCAGGAAACCCACAACCGTTCCAACTCAACAAAACAGCACAACCATTCCAGGCGGGAAACCCACAATCATTCGAACACAACACAACAGCAGAGGAAACCCACAGCCTATTGTTCGTCACCCACACAAATGCTTTCCAAAGGTTGAGGAAAATGATGCGAATATTTAAATTTGTTTGCACGCGGACCCCAAATGTTAAATTTGTCTCCATGCGGACCCGAAATGGTTTCAAAATGGGGATTGAAAAAATGGGAATTTGGCCCTCAAATTCCAATTCCACCTTTTCAAGTGGAAGATGCATATATCATACTACCCACCAATTATTTGTAGAGTGACTCATCAACAAATGATGATCAGTCATAGGGTGACAACTTCTTCTCAAACTCCATAAATGAGGCTAGCGATGTCATTTTCTGAGGATTTGACAAATTCGGAATTAGTTTATACCAATTCCAAGTCAATTCCTGCAACCAAATGGGGCCTTAATTCATTTAGGAACGCACGCTTAATATTTCTCTAATACAACTTCCAACCAAACTTAGGTTGCCACTAAAAAAAAGTAGTTAAAATGTGGCCGTGTTCACAATAGGAGCAAAAAGTACCCTCACAATCCATCCCCTCTTGCTACGAATGACCTTGTGCAAAAAAATGAGCCTCATAGTTGCTCAAAATAGCATCAAATTTAAATTTGATCTTGTATACCCATTTACATCCAATGGGCTTTCAACCTAGAGACAATTCAATCGCATCCTACTTATGCTTCTTAATCAAGGCATCATACTTAATTACGTGGAAGTTTCTCATCCACATTTGTCCCCTAGCCTTGTAGAACCATTGTAATTTAGGCACCTTAAAAAGGTCAAAAAAAAGAGAAAAATGAACATGTTCATCTTAACCAAAAATTTGTTTCCTCGTTCACGAAGGTCACACATTTGATTCAGTCAGTCTTCATTGTGGGGTAAACCGTGATTCCTACAGTGGACAACTGCATCTGGAGTTAGAACTCCCTCAAGGCTAATGTGCCAGTGAGTGTAAAGAAGTACAAGAAGAACTATAACCTTAATCTTTCTAAGGAAACAAAACACTAGATTTGAACATATTATTGACCATTTATCCAGAAGTATTACAAGCAATGAAAATATGTGTTCCTATCACATTAGCATCTCTACTAATAAGGACTTTGTTAGTAAAAAGATACAAGCAATGTACCCCAAAAATGCATCCCAATGGCTTTTCTAATGTACCTTGTTAGTAAAAAAGGGTGAGGATAGAATGTCTCTCCCCATCCCCATTCCATGTAAAATCTAGGTGTCATCCTTGAGGTGTATCCCAAATTCAAAGAATGTTCACCAAGGCATTCCGGATATAAAATAGGTTTTTGGGGACAAGCTATTGTCCTCAATGTACATGTGACATCTTGACCACAACCTAGAAGTCCTCCACTTATCATAGTTTTAACAAGACAAAAGAAAAAAACCCTAAACCCTTTATGCCAAAACATTGCTATTTTACACCAGAAAATGACATTGCTAGCCTAAAACCCCACTTGAGGTTGTTACCCCAAGACCTCACTTTGGTATTAAAAATTAAAGATTGTTTTGTGTTGCACCGAGGGGAAAAGCAACATATTTTCCAAAGTTTTCTTGATTCAACCTCAAGTAATTGAATTCCATTTATACTTATTGTTTGTTGAGTCAATCCTGATTTCAAGTAACATCACTATGATATAAACCATTTTGATTTAACTTTAATATTTATGATTTGACAATTGACATCGAGTTATCAATTATCACCCATGTTCTCAATTTTCTTTTTTCAATTTTGAACATTTTATGCAATACACACACAATTAATGGGTTGGGTCCCAATCCTATACCCAACTAGGTTAGATTCTAGTTTGGGGATAAGAGCATTGCAAGAGCAGCCAAGACACATCCTTGCCGCCCTAGGCTCCCTATGGGTATGCAAAAGCAAGGACTCACCATGGCTACTTTGAGTGCTCCTAAGCACTACCACATGCTTCCATGGCCAACAAGCAGATTTTAAAAAATGAAAACATCAAAACAAAATGCAAAAACATTTGTTATTCATTGAAACATAAAGAAGTAAAATAAAATAAAATAAAACCCTAAAACGTGCCTAGAACCTAAAATGTGCCAATTATGTTTGTAATTTGACACTCACAAACCAATTTCACACAAACTCATTCTTGTTATAGCTGGGTTTTTTTTTTAAGGAATACGATAACGAAGTCCCGAGGGATTGAATGTAGCTTGTACAAAGGAGATCTATTTATCTAAGTGTTGATGTGAGTTTTGTTCCACTACAGCATACAGAATCGAACATTCAATGTTTTGAGGTGAAACACAAAATTTTCAACTCTCTCTTGAATAAGGTCACTTCTCATGCTAAGCTTGCAAAGTAAGATTGATATGAAATGACTTCAAGGTTCCCTTCAATTGTGGATACTCGCTCAATGAAATAATGTGATTTGTTGATAATCACCAAGGGGACTTATGCTATTCATTCAATGGATATCAACTGCTTCTATAGATTTGGCTTCACAATGTGCAATGAAGATTCCCCTAGCCTCCTCGAATGATTTACCTTGCAACACAAGAGAGAAGAGATGCATTAAACTCATAAAATTGACAAACAAAAAGAAGGAAATCTGGAAGTTTATGCACTAATAATGAATTTCCTAAATGTAAAATCAGATTTCACCCATCCTCTTGCAATCTGGAACTAAACTTTACCAAATCTAGACCCTAGACAAGTCTTACAACATGAAAACATGCCCAGATTTTACTTTCTTCTTGCCACCTTTACTTCTGATTTTGGAGAAAATCTGCCTGTAGCTACCTAAATCGCTGCAGTTATGAGGATTGAACTTCGCTGCCCCTCCTGAAGTTAATTTTGCTGATAATCAAGGAGAAGTTCACTATCTTGTTGGAGAGAAACTCGCTGCCTTACAGCTGATAAAAAATCTCTTTAAGAAATAGTTCGCTGCTACTAGCAGGGACAAATTTGTCTTGAGTTTGGTGTGAAATGAATTGAACTTCCTCTCCTTATATATCTGATCTGAACTTGAAGGGGCACATTCTTCCAAGTAGGCCGACTTGCTCATGTATTTGGTCAATGAAATAATTAGAATTAATCCCCTTTCCCTCCTTATGTAGGCCGACATGTTTACAGATATTTTTCTCGTTTAATCCTTGGTTAGATCACACCCCCTTTCTCTTATTCGAGCCCCATGTCTTCTTAGGCGGAAAACAAGCATAATGGAGGATAAATGATTCCTTGGAGGGTGGCGGAATCTGCCACCCTTCAAGGATTTTCTATTTTCACTTACCTGAATTCCTTCTCAATTTCCCTACTACATCTTATTGTCGATTGCTTCTCTCTTCATTTTAAGTTTTTTATCCCCATTTTTTTCATTGTGCATGCAAACAAGGGCAGAAATCAGGGGTAAGGGAGGATTTTATATCCTTCACTTCAAATTCAATTTTTACTTTGTGCAAAGTTCCACCTTGATAGGACGGAATTCAAGGCCCCTTGAGGATTTTGTCCATGTTTCAAGTGCTGCTCCTTGATCTTCTTTTACAACTTACCATTACTTTCAACCCTCCTTACACCTTAGTGTTCTCATCGTTCAAGTATGGCGGATTAAGAGGGTGAGCAAGGATTATGAATCCTTGGAGAGTGGTGGAATCCACCACCTCCAAAGGAATCTTGTTTTGGTTTAAGAATTATATTTTCACGCCTCTTTCACCTCTTAAACAACTATCACTTTGCCTTTGTTTGATCTTGCCTATCAAATTGACTTTGCTCACCACCCATGACTTCATGTTGTTCGTTTTGCTCAAGGCGGAATTCGGAGGTGTTTGAGGGTTATGAATCCTAGGAGGTAGGCAGATTCCGCCACCTCTTGAGGATTTTTCTAGAGTTCACAACTTCTCAAAAAACAACATTTTTTGCATTTTTCTTTGCTTTTTTCAACACTTCGCATTTGAAACTCTTTTGCAAGGGGTGAAAATTTGGTGGGTGTGAAGATTTTATCCTTGTACATGATCGGATTCCAACCTAGTGCCAGGATTTTGAATTTGCAAGTTAAATCCTCATTTCAACACTTAGTCATTTTTAAGCTCAGGAGGCGGGAGGATTTATATAAATATAACATTTAAGTATAAATCTCATTTCTTATGCTTTAAGTTATATTTATATAAATGTTGTCAGGATGTTTGAGATAGGTTTCAGCTTCATAGGAGTTATAATAAAAATTCTAGATTTTGGGGGTTTTTTAAAAATCCAAACTTAGCCCAATTTCATGATTCAGCATGCCTTCAGCATTCCAACCTCCCATAACCTATCCTGGCTTTCTAAGGTCAAATTGAAGCTAGAACAAGGATTCTCTAATGATTCTAACTCATTTCCTCACAAATCACTTGGTTTCAACTCCATCTCCTTGACTAGCTTAGCCCAACTTTCACTTACATCCCAGACAAACTTGACTTCCCAGCAAGCCAAAATTGCTCAAACTCATCTCTCGGACTTGGAGACTTAAAGATTGTCACCACATAAGACCACCTAAGACAACTACTTCTACTACCAAAGAAAAAGAGGGGGTCCCCATTTGCAATGGGGAGATGGTGTGAAAACCTCACAACACTAAGGTCAGTAGTTCAACAAATTCTTTCTTTTTTAACACTTCTAAAAATAAAAATAAAAACATTTTTTGGGGGGAAAAGGTTTCATTATCTTTCAAAATGTTTTTTTGTATTTGTTTTAAGCTATTTTAGAATTGCATTTTTATTTTTTATTTAAAATTTTGTTAACTTCTATAGTAGTGAAATACAACCTTTTTGGAATGGCCACTAGTTCAAGTTCAATGTGCCTTGAGGCAAATAAACAGTTTAAATAAGTTCAAGCATCTCCTCAATGGAAATATGTTACAACGTTTGAAATTTTATTTGGAATTGCAAGCAATGCGAGGTCCAAATTTAAGAGCTTATATAGTCGAATAAAAGCTCACTTGCATGCTAGAAGTGGGCGTAGAATTAGAATATGTGAAAGTTGAAATAAGGTGTCACCCAAAGAAAAATTATGGCATTCAATAGAGAACAAGAAGACGTTGATACTAAAAAAATCTACACCCTAGAGTTGTTATGTCATCATTGTCGTTCCCAACTACTACTAGGGTTTTTGCAAAGGCAAGGAGAAGAGGCAATGCCTCTCCACTCAAGACACCCTTGGCAATGGTTGGCATTTGCTAACAATGCTACTGGAAGGTTTGGCTAGTTCTCGGATTCGGTTTTGGCGTCCAGGGATAGAAAGGAGAGCGAAAAGAATGGGACTCGTGGTGGACTTGGAAATGGTCCACATTCCTCAATCAGAGGCAATTGGCATGCCAAAACAGACAAGAACTAAAACAATTGGCAACATGTGCAAATGAAGATGGTGGAGGAGATACAAAGGTCGAGAAGGAGTAATGGGTAAAGGAGGGTGGGTTGCAAAAATGACAAGGCTACTTTGGGCCTAAATCAGGATATGCCAACCAAGCCAATGGTGTTCTTAAGAGAAGAGATAGTAAATTAAGTGATAGAAAATGAGAAAAAAATTGCTGATTTGAGTTTGATTGAGAGATTTAAAGGTTTTTGGTCGGGCCTCATCAATTCGCACGAGTGGATTACAGAGTTTTAGAGCCCCATTATGGATGGGGATGTTCAGATTTATCCTGGTGCCCGTGGCTTTTTTGTGGTAGTTTTTGAGAAAGAACAAGACAAGAATAAAATCTTGTGTGAGTATCAATGGAGCTAGGAGGAGAAGCACCTGCTATTGTTGAAAGCATGGTAGTCGGCTTTCAACCCTGCCACTAAATCAGAAGACTTCCTAATATTCCATTACAATATTGGTTTGAATCTTGCCTTGAGGCTATTGGAAATTATTTGGGTAGATTTTTGCGGATGGATGAGGTTTCTTTAGGTTTTCTTCATACCACCCATGCACGTATACTGGATTAAGTGAATATGACGAAACATCAACCTACGCATTTACTATTGAAAACTGCAAAGGGAAATTGGTTGCAACTTATGGACTATGATGGAATCTCTTTTAGATGTCGAAGATGCTTTCAAATAGGGCATTACCACTGCTCACTGAGGTAAACGAAAACTGACCAAACAAGTAATGTGGTGGAATGAGATCTTCCCACTCTATAATTTGGTGGAAAAAGAAAGGGTAGGATGACATCCCAAAAGACATTGGAAAGGGAGTTGTTACGGATTAGCATAATAAGGATCCCTCAACTTCAAGGGCCTTGAGGGGATAGTGACAACAAATAAAGACAAGTTTAATGTTGGATGCAACTCTATTGTTTTGAATTGTTAATGGGTCTATGCACTTATGTGTTTTGTTTCAACATGGAGGTGGTTCTCTGTTTGTAGCCACTCCTGGTTTGGGCTAGGTTCAAAATCCCAATCTCAATAAAATCGGTGCAAACCCTTTAGTCTACTTTTCACCAATTAAAAAAAAGATGATGATATGAGTGAGAGGAAAATCAAAATCTCATCCTTTAGCAAAGAAAACATCAGTGAAGACACTTGAAGCCACCTACCAACTCTCCTTCAATGATGGCCTCCCAACATCGTTTCTTAGTGGTGCCCTCTATCCAAGAAGAATATTGATATCATATGTAATGTCCCCAAACTAGGAGGACCCAAATTTTGCCCTAAATTATGATTTCTATATTAAAGCAAGTTGGATTTCGAGGCTATCTTTTTGCTTTGATTGAGATCCTACAAGCAAGTTAGGAAACATTATAATCATAATTCATAATTAAACAATCATTGAGTTAGAAGTAAACATATATCATATTGATAGATTGCCTAGATCAGATCTTAAGATGTCTCAACCATAGAAGTCATAAAATAGGGTGATTCAATGAGGTGTTCAAGAGAGTCCCACCCTAGGCCCAAGAGCAAATATACGATCCCTCCTGGCCTCATGTGGCCCTTGTCATACAAATGAGGTGGCGTACCTAGTGTGGTGTCTTGTTGGTGTGTGTTTGATGACACAAACAACTCAGAATAAAATACCAGGGGTACCCTATCCTCTCTTGAACAAAATCTCATATGTGCTAAACTATAAGATCGCATAGTAGATTCCAAAGTTCCAAATGCATTTGACTTTGTTGTTCGGGATAGACTAACGTGGCGGATATTTTGTTGAAACTTCGAAGGTGACTTACATAGTTGCTTAAGATTTTATCCTTCAACTCTTGGATAACGAATTTCCTTACTTCTTCTTTTAAATTTTTTGGGTTATCTTTTACGAAGATTTCGAAAACAAAATGAAAAAGAGGGTTTGGGAAGATAATTCTAACCTTAGACTAATCTGATGAATTCTAGAGAAATTTGCAAGTGGAACTTAAAATGTACCCTTGCTTCGCCAAATTCAACAACTACACCAGAATGGTACTATCTTCTAAGGTATTCAAAAGTTTTTCACATCACACATATTCACTAACATTTTGAACAATGAATACAGCAATGGAAGTTAAGTTTTCTTTTACGTGTTCAGACTAACCTTGCAAAATACCTGGAAACCATCCAATTATATAAGGTATGAACATATCAATTCCGCATTAAGCATTTTCATCAATCCTTCATTCATTCTAACTTCAAAATTAAATCTACTCTAATGAGAGACAGGATACCATGCTAATTTGCAAAAGTGAACAAAAATTCACCAACATCTTGAACAATGAATTTTAACTATTACTTAAGAAGTATTTCTGCAACAATTTCTCTGAATCTCCCCCTTTACAAATGACATAAAAGACTTATATAGGAGTTCAAAACAAGCGAAGGGCCCACAAATTGTGGTGAACCCTGCTGGTTCAACCTTTACCAACACTAAATTTGCTTTGCCAATGACTGATATTGCTGTTGTGTTTTGATTTGGAATGTGTTTTTATTTTGTTTTGAGATATATTTGCATTTTTTGGTTTTGATTGCACAAATAAGAAATAAGGAAAATGCTTGACATATAAAAGCTATAACAGCAATGAGTATTCACAATGATTCAACTATATTGCAATGCATGAACACAACTCCATATACAATCTGATATATATGCTAAGGGATTGAAATTTAACAACTAGGAAGGCAAATACAAAGTCTGATTTTAAAACCTGGAATTGAATGAAGCCGGTAAAACCCCAAATATTGATGTTACAGCCAATGGATGACTTTCCCCAAGATATTGTGTTGCTGCAAGTGATATCTAACCCAGCCGCCACAAACAAAGGTCATTTGGAGCCCAAACCCTATAGGTGTTTTACTGTTTGTGGTATCGTAGCGTTATTGTTCACGCAGGCAATGTAGCAGCAAATAAAAAAAGTTGAAATTTGACATTAATGGCTGTAAATAAGAGCTACAAGGTCTGCCAATAATGGAGTCTTCAATCTGCAATGAATTTCTTTTGATATGCCTGAAATTCCTTCACCAATATGTTCTATTTTGACCTCTGAGATGAAGCCAAAACCCTAGGACAATCTTCAGCTGGCCTTCCACAGCCTCAGAATGCCAAATCTGAAATCACTGAAGAGTACACACCCTCCAATGCTGGTATGAACAGTTCTTCTGCAGAAACCCTTGTTTCTCACGCACACCTCCCAAAGACAATGAAGTAAAATCAAATAATCATCAAATATATAGTTGATTTGCTTTTTGGGAGGCTTTTATACCTTTCTCACCCATGGTCAATCTCATGAAATGCTTTTAATTTGCCTTTGAAATCCATTTAGGTTTTTAATGAAAACTTTATTATATGACTCCAAAAGTGGGTGCTCACTTTTATGCAACATTAAATGTACTGCAAGTCATTTTAATTTGCTTTTGTCATTGACCTTAGATTATATCCTAGGAAGTCGAGTTCGTCCCCGGACCCCCCGAACTAGGCCAAGTTCGAACTGGTCCATGGTCTGGGTCCGATCCGCCTGTGGGTCCAGGCAAGGTCCGGTCCGCAGGACCAAGTTTGAACCAGCCTTTGCCAAGTTTGGACCCGGGCGAACTTCGTGCAAAATGGCGAACTTGGTGGGAACTATAGCGAATTTTCGCCCACGAACGGAATTTAAGCGAGTTTTTTTGCATATTTTATAAAGTTTTGATGTCCACAACCCTAAAAAGTGGATTTAAAAGGCTTATGTTGACTTCTGGTTGTCATTTGTCATGTGCAAATAGGTTATTTTGTCTTGAGCAAGAGGAAATAGGTGGTTGAGCAAGAGTTTGGTTGTGCAAGGAGGAGTTGGAAGATTGATTTGTGGACCTTCTTCAAATGTTTGTGCCTCATTTCTACACCTTTGCAAGCTTACAATGAGTGGAAGAGGCAAGTTCTTGTTCCATTTGCTTCAACTTCAAGTTTTTGTTTTTGTTCAAGCATTTTGTTTTATTTTCATTGTCCATTATTTTCTAGAATTTTTCATTCTCTTGTTTTTATATTGAATATGTATACAAATTTCTTGCCATAGGAAAAGGAACTACAATGGCATCTACCTCTTCCTCAATAGGCAATATTGAACAAAGAGTAGAACCCCCTTCTGATTCTCCTTTGTAGAAGTATGTTGATATTGTAAGAGCTCTTCCAGGAGGTGGTGCATTCCGTTGGAAATGTCAAGATTGTGATGTAGAAAGGAACATTTCATATTATCATGAGGTAGACTATTTGTGTGGATTCCCTGGAAGAGGAGTCAAGAAATGCCCTGGAAAAAAAGGTACACCTATACCAAATGCAACAGTATTACAATATATTGCAGAGCATGATGCAGCAGAAGAGAGAGAAGAATGTAGTAGACAAATTACAGCCACTGGTAGTAAAAGTTATAAAAAAAAAGCAAAGGGAATGCAAACCCCCTATATAGATGTTGTGATAGAAGATCACCCCTTTTATACTACCTCAGTTGGCCTTGATACTGAAAGTGAAGCACCCCTTACACACAAAAGAAAGGGACCACTAGAAACTGCATTTCAAAATCAGAGTCGAGAAATTGCCGACATTGATGTGGCGAGATGCTTGTATGCAAATGGGCTGCCTTTTAGTGTTCTTCGCTCTCCATATTGGAAGAATATGTTGAAAAGTGCCAATGAAGCTCCAAGAGGGTATAAGGGCCCTGGTTATAAGAGAGTATGGACCACCTTGTTGGTTCAAGAGGTCAAGGGGATTGATGATCAATTGAAGCCCATAAGGGATTCATGGATTGAGACAGGGGTATCAATTGTTTCGGATGGGTGGAAAGATGCTAGAAATCGTCCCTTGATCAATGTCTTGGCAGTGTCCCCTAAAGGGGCAATGTTTTTGAAATGTGAGGATTGTGAGGGGCAAGTAAAAGATGGGCCATTTATTGCTAATATTCTCATCTCTTCCATTGAACAAGTCGAACCTAGAAACGTTGTCCAAGTCATAACGGACAACGCAAAGAATTGTAGAGATGTTGGTTTGTTGGTTGAAGAGCGATATCAGCACATCTTTTGGACACCTTGTGCAGTCCATTCACTCAATCTTATGCTAAAAAAGATTGGGAACAAAATTGGGTGGATCAAAGAGGTGTACGCAGAAGCTGAGGACATCCAGATGTTTGTCACAAACCACCACATGACTCAGGGAATATTCAGAATGTTCTCACGATTGGAGCTACTCAAGGTAAGTGAA
Organism: Thuja plicata; assembly: GCA_018584345.1. Lineage (NCBI taxonomy): Eukaryota > Viridiplantae > Streptophyta > Pinopsida > Cupressales > Cupressaceae > Thuja > Thuja plicata. The sequence goes on from MU224708.1 coordinate 1,892,366, forward strand.
CTTGAACTCAAGTTAGTAATATAAATTTTAATACGTTGATTGTGTAATGTGTATTTTCATTTTGTTTTAAACTTTAAAGTATGTATGATGTATGATGTATCTAATAGTTGTATTTTTTTGGTTCTACTAATTTATGTTCCAGGTTGCTAAGACTCGTTTCGCATCAAATTTAATCGTCTTGAGACAACTTGTGCAAGTGAAAGAGGCACTTTGCAATATGGTAATCAGCAACAATTGGGCTATATGGAGGCAAAGCAACAGTGAGAGGGCAACCAAAATAAAGCAAAGGATATTGGATGACTCATGGTGGGAATGTGTGGAATATCTCATTAAGTTCACCACGCCCATTATGAGTGTGCTTAGGTACACTGACATGGATAGGCCTTGCCTTGGAGAGATCTAGGATGGCGTAGACTCAATGCTTGAGAAGATCAAGCAAATTGTAAATGAAAAAGAGCAAGATCCTCACGAGACCTTCTTCAAACAATTGCAAGCAATTGGTGTAGAACGATGGAACAAAATGACCACTCGTGTACATTTGCTTGCCTATGCATTGACGCCCAAATATTATAGCACCCTCTATACTGATCAACCAGGAAGGCTACCACCCTATAGAGATGTAGAAGTGTCTGATGGGTACAAGGCATCATTTCAAAGACTCTTTCCTAATGATGATATGCGAGATATAATTACAAATGAGTTCATAGAGTTTGTGAATGCAAGATGTCTAAGTAATGATGCTCTTCGTCATCGGTTTAGGAAGGATGCTCATAATTGGTGGTACCTCCATGGCCAAAGATTCCAAATGTTGCAACCCCCTTGCAATTAAAGTTATATCACAAGTTTTCTTTTTTTTATTTAGTATGAAGTTTACTTTATCTTCATGACTAGCAAGTAATTTTCATTTTATAAGATTAAGTTTTAAATTTATTTTAATTGTTTATTCAAGTGTCTTGTCTTCATAGGTTGCTAGTTCATTTGCAGCAGAAAGAAATTGGATCACATATTCATTCATCCACTCAGTGAAGCGCAATAGGTTGCGATCAAAAAGAGCGGAGAACTTGGTATTTGTGCATTACAACTTGCATCTCGTCTCACACAAGAGTAAAGAATACAATGAAGGGGACACGAAGAGGTGGGATATAAATGCAGAGCTTGCGAACTTGGATGCTTCCACTTCTCAGCTTGCACTTGATGAATGTGAAGATTTGACGTCAATACTATTATTGGTGCAGCTGACCCCATTTGCCTTGGAACTATTTGCGACTCCACTAGTGCCAATGAAGAAGAAGAAGAAGAAGAAGATGAAAAAGAAGATGAAGATGATGAAGATGAATAGAATATCAATAAATTATTAATCCATTAGTTGAACTTCAAACAATGATACTTGAACTAATGTTATAATGTAATTTTAATGTTTTGAATTTGAAGCTTTGATGTTGAACTTGAACTTGAAGTATATGATGGTATGATCGTGATTCATGATGTTATGATTACAAATGTTTTTGTTGTTTAAATGTTTTTATGATACTATGTGACATTCTAATCTTAACTCATGCTTCTAGGCTGCATAAATTTGTATATATATAAAAATTTACATGTTTTTTGTAAAAACGAACCCGAACCCAAACTCCTTTTCAAAATTTTGTCGTACCGGCAAACCGGTCTTTCAAACTCGAACCCGAACCGGCAACCTAGATTATATCATTATGAGGTGTAGCGTTCCCATTAATACTATGTTGCGTGGGTACTTGTACCCATACGCCTAGTACGCGTACCAAGTACGGGTACACGTACCAAGTATCGGGTACTCAGTGGGTACTCGGTGGAGAGCATCATAGCTAAGGACCTTGATTAAGATTTCTGATTTTTGTTTCAGTTTTTTGTTTACATATCAGCTTGATGTTTACCAAGCTTAATTCATATGTAATCAGTTTGAAACTTTGATACAATACTGATTAACAATAAACTTTATCATTGTTCAAGCTAGAAGTTTAACATTTGCAATATGTCATTGTTATATGATTTATAATCTTCTTGTTCATGTTTAAAGTTTGCCTTCTCTGTTATGCATCTAAACATTTAGCATATATTATTATTACAAACACATTGCAAATCTGAAACTGAAAACAATACATTACATCAGCAAACTTTATCACTGTTCTTGTTTTGGAAACTCATTGTCGTGACTCATATTTTCAGATTTTCTATAAAATATTAAATTATATCAAGAAAAAGTTTTGACGTATCCAAGTATCCCCGTCCCCTATTTTAAAAATAATCGTACCCGTACCCGTACCCAAAGTACCCAAGTACCCCCGTCCCCATGCAACCTTGCATTAATATAATGGCCCACACTTAATAACATTTTATGAAGTTAAATAAAACTTTATAATATAATCATTAACAAATAATATCATTAAATGTCATTACAATTTTAATATCTCCTTGATTACTTATTATCTATCTCTCTCGTCTGAACCAGTAGGTCAACCACTGTTTCCAATGCGCAACCTGCCTTACTAAAAATAGTAAGGGTCCCTCTATAACAACCATTGACTTAGTATAAATAGTAAGTCCATCAGTCAGAGCCCAAAAACCACTACCAAGGTAAAATCCAGAACCTAGCAAAGAACTGGAGTGGAGTGATGTCACTAATCACCCAAGTAACTGCCTCTGAAGACCCTCTATCCATATCAATTAGCCTACAAGGGTCGAGGTAATACACTAAACTAATCATAAACCATATCATCCCAAAAAGGGGACATTACATAGATCAAACTAAGATCAACGGCAAAGATTAAGACACATATACCCTGTTTAGGGTTAGCTACAATAGTTTTCTAGTATGAACCAATGAAAGACAAACACATCACATGGAGCTTTCTTCTAGAAGAATGTACCCCTTATCTTTTCTTTGGCAGCAAATTCAATGAATCTGGTCACAAGAGGATTGAGCTCTTCCATTGTGACACTTGGCATGATGTCTATCTTGTATTCTATAACATCCAACTCATCAGAAAATGTGGTAAAAAGATTTGTCTAGTCTAATCCTTGCTTTTGAAAGCCATCCTCAATGGATAGGAAGGTGGACGCATTATTCAAGTGCTGCTTGAGGATTGGGCCTGCAAAGGTGAAGAAGTTATTTTGGACCTTGGTCTTCAAATTTTCCATACTCATAACTTGCTCAGACTATTTCTTGTTCGAGCACATCAGTGGCTACAAAGAGGACTGTCTTGAATTTCTTTGATTATTTCTTCTATCTTGGCACAATCACCTTTTATTTTCTCTAAGACTTCAGCTTTAGTCATCGGTGCCTTGTACCACATGTTGAAATTGTATGCATCTCTAGCCTCTACCACTTTTCATTTTGACAAAATCTTGGACTCAAATTGAGCTCCTTTGTTCTGAAACTTCATCTGATCCTTCCTAGAAATTCCTCCTTGGGTTGACATCTACTTCCTAAAAGATGAAAAAAAAATCTAAGTTAGGAGGGGGGTACGACGTTTACTTTTAATCTGCGAATGCAAAGTATGGAATTTCATAATAATCAAGCCTAATTGTGATTTCACTCTGCATTTCTACATCAAAAATTCACATTTAATCGTTTGAAATTTGAGCTTTCAATCTATTAAATTTTTTTAACCAGAATAGCATTAAAGCAACTTGCAGAAATATAAATGCACAAGAACAGATAAACACGAGAATTTTTATCTTGGGAAAACCCTCCAACCTGAGGGAAAACCCAGACACACTCAAAATAGATCCTTTATTGAATAATCAAAAGATTCCATACAAAGCTCACAAGCTTAATCAGAAAAATATTTTTTTCACCAACACTGATATCACATAACAAACACTAGTAGAATGTCCTTTTAACATTCGACATCTACAGCATGCAGAGAGCCCTTTTTGAATCACTGATATCATATGCAAAAACAGCTAGTGCACACGATAATCACCAAGATAATGCTCTACAAGCAACGACTGCTGGAAAACATCAACCGATCATTCACTATCTTCGAAACAGAATAGACACACAATAGAAAAACACTCGATAATCTTCACAATCACACTGCCTTAGAAAAAAAAAATCAAATCACCCATGGGCCTCAAACTATAGACACTGGGCACGAGCCCATGAATATTAATGAAGACGACAGTTACATAATTAAAGACCCTATGAATTCCAACGTCTTCATCATTCATTACTCGACAGCAAATACAACCATTGACAGCAAAGCAAAATCAAATAAGTTGATTCATGTTTGCATTCCCATGGCACAAGAATGATGTCCGGCTATGATACAGATGCAGATACAAAACATGAGGAAGACGATCATCATAGATGATCTCAACAGGCACAGTGATGCAATTCTGCAATAGCTTGATAGGCGTCAAACATACCGCATATGAGCATATGAAGAAACGACACTATAAAGAGAACAATTTCAAATAGGAGCAATAAAACAGGTATGCAGATATCTCTCTGCGGCTATAAACTCTAACACTCCCTCTTAGCAAGGAGACATCATTTTCAGATACCCAAGTCATGGAATCTCTCAACATGACACTCACAATGGCTTCACCCATTTGTGAGGAAAACGAAGTTTATCACGGATTCTCTCAATGTGATAGCATCATGGAGTCACTCAACATGATGTTCACCATGGCTATTCCCATGTGTGAAATAAACACAAGCTCTCATCACGGAGTCACTCAACATGATGCTCACCATGGCTATTCCCATGTGTGAAATAAACACAAGCTCTCATCACGGAGTCACTCAACGTGATGTTATGGAATCTCTCAACATGACATCCACTATGGCTACTCCCATGAGTGGAAAGAGCAACAAGGACTTTCACCTCAAATTTCTCTGTCTCAGAGAAAAATGCAATACAAGGGCTTTCACCTCAAATTTCTCCCTCTTAGAGAAAAATGCATTACAAGGGCATTTACCTCAAATTTCTCCCTCTCAGACAAAAATGCATTACAAGGGCTTTCACCATAAATTTCTTCGTCTCAGAGAAAAATGCATTACAAGGGCTTTCATGTAACGATTCCTTTTTGGGACCTTTCTTGATTTACACTAGAATTCCCAATTAGAGTTTGAATTGCTCTTGGGGATGGCAACTCGTAATGTTGCCGATACCTATCATATATCCTTATGCATTTAAATCATATTTAGAAACAATACATATTTAAGCCTCAATTCCTTACTCCTCTTAATCACCAACCCTAAGACGGATGGTAGAATTACTGCACTCGGGATGGAAACAATCTACAAGAGGCTCCCTCATGGTTCACACGCGTTTTAGGATCTATTGCCTCAATGTGATCAAATTACTCCTCTCCTCTTGCAAACTCCCTACCCACTTAGTTGTATTAGCGAATGATTAAGGAATTAGCAACGTGAAAATTAATAGCTTAAGCGTATCACAAATAATTTAACTAATATATAATTATGGTTTTATCCTTATCAATATATATATATATATAATCTCATATCTAATTATTTCTCATGTCTTTGATTGTCTATATTTAACAATATATATGTATATATGCATACACACATATATATATGTTTATCTAAAAATAATCTCTGCTATTCTTATTGTTCTCATAATCATTAGAATATATATATATATATATAGAATTTCCTAGCTCATATATAATTTCCCTCTTTCGAATTCCCCGTACTATCTTTAATATCTTCTCGTGTATACGTGGAGGGAGACGTCTATTGCCAATAGCCAAGCCTATAGAAATCGCATCAGAATAGCTACATAATTATCTCGCCTAATAACTATTTGAATTGCACAATTTAGTTATCTATTAATTATATGGAAAACACATTCTTACATTATTATAAATCTCTAAATTAATGATCGATGATCATTCAATTGTCATTGTGTCTTTGATATATAGTAGCGACAATATAGAGGCATCAAATATTAATAGATCTACTATTGATGGGTCTTCGTTACTTAGTGGTGACTTATCTCTTTAAATTCTTCAATAATCTTCTATGATAGATTCCTTACTTCTTTAGTTAACAATATTATGAATATTGATTAATAATATTAATAGTATTGATTGATATAATGTTGATTAATTATAATATTAAATGTATATTAATGAATTATGTATTGATTAATTATTAGCACTATATTGAGTAATAATATTATTGGTATTGATTATTAATTTGATTAAAATTTATTAATTATAAATTGATAAATAATATTATTAATGTTAATTATTTAAGTAAAGATTTAGTAATATTTGAACCAATTTATATGCATACATCCATCAATTATGGTTCATGACATTTCACCTCAAATTTCTCCCTCATAGAAAAATGCATTATAGTACATAACAAGAGCAACTTATGCTGAGACTCCCTCTCAACAAGGGCAGCATACTCACAGATTAGATTATCACAATAAATTATAAATTACACTTGGCTCTAATGTTGACCAAACAATGAGCTTTCGAAGCCACACTGCTTCTCGAGCTTGTTGATCCTCTACAAAGGACATGTCACTCTCCATCTGCCACTCAAGCTCCCTCTAAATCTTCAAGTACTTGCATCAACCTCCTGACCTCCTCATTCAAGATTGCCTGCAATGCTTGCCTTAGAGGAACGGTTTTCAATATATACCTCTAAAACTTCTACCATGCTAGAGTCTAGGACTGTCCTTCTCGACCTTACCCTGGATCACACTATTCTGAATAAGTTTGTAGAGCTACCAATGTCAAATACAAATTGGTTGTGCAATTCAATTCTCTGCAGACGAAGAGCTTTATCAAGGACTTTAGCCCCTGACCTTGCAACATTGCAACCCACTTAGCTGACATTTTCACTTCTTCACAGAACTCCCTCTAGATCACTGCCTCAAGGAAATTTTTTGGAAGAGAACTCCCCTCTATTGATCTTAGAACCTTAATGCTCTCAACTCGAGCCTTGAATTCTCGAAATTTAATTCCCATTGAATGTCATCTCCTCCTCTTAGAAGAAACTGATCACAAGACAGTCTGAGTCTCCATTCTTCAGCCAGCATAACTTCCTCACAGGTTGCATCAAGTTCTTCCTCCCTTAATGTAATCTCTCATCATCCTTATGCTCCTTTGATCTCAATTTGACAGCAAAATAAGCTTAGTGCACCCTTGTTGCAGGCTCAATAATGAAGAATAACCTTTAGTAGCAACGATTTGTGTCCTCTTATGATAGGAAGCAAACCTCCAACCATGATGGCTACAAAGACACCTGCGAAAATGACCTTTGAAATCATTCAGATCAGATAATTCAGTCTCTATAACTAATAAACAGTCACTTAAAATCTGAAATATCATTAAGATGTATGTTGTAGCAATTTGTGCAACCCAACCAGAGCAACCAATTTTCTATATTTCAAACAACACCTTCAATACTCACCCAAAATAGACTCAATCAAATCTGCAACCCTGGGGAAGTAGAACATAACAACAGCTACTGGAGTTTGAAACAACAACCTCATATTTCCCACACATAACAGATGTAGCAGTAGGATTGATACAGCAATATGATACCCCACGCACAGCAATAAGAAGCAAGTAGCAAAATTGATCTTTAAAGAACAAAATAAGTCTCCACTAAAACAGGTTCCAGCAACTTTTCCAATGATAATCTGCCACTTAGATATCGTTCAGTGATTCCATAAATAATATGACCAAGTAACTTTGATTTTTTCATCCCAAAAATTTGTCTTCTTCTCACTTTTCTTGCTGAAGCAAACTTTCCATCCAAGGCTGACCCAACCTTTATGTGTCATCAATTTAGATTTAAGTCTTCATGAATGTTCATTTCTCCAACTGACATAACTTCCTCTTCTTCGATTCATCCTGATTAATAACGGTTCATGGAATCAAACTAACCTAAAGAGAAATATACAGACCAATGCCAAAAGCATACATGATTCACTATTCCCAATATTATTGCATGAATTATTCATGAACATTATTCAGAGGTATAAACATAAAATACTTATCTCTTTATTGCCTAAACTTCCTCACAATCCACCAATTGTTCTTTTGCCATTACACAGATATAGTACGGGCAGAGAACATAAAATTCGAATACTAGCACAGCTTCTATCCTCATAGACATGAATGCCAAATGTGTAAGCATAGGCGGTCGTGACAGCAACCTCCCCGATGATGTCAAAATAGAAGCTTTGGACAAGATTGCATGAGATGCCTCAGTAGCTGAGATTGAAACATTCACAGTGAACACTTAACTATAGATCATAGTAGCAGACAAAAACCCTTCCAGGTAAGAAACTTCTTCTGAGATTCTCCTCTCCAAGGCTCTTTAGCTACATGTTATCATATGAATTCCTCAATTCTTCCGATGTTCCCATAACACATCATACTCTCTTAACTTTTTATGGCTTAAACCATCAACATGTGATTAGCAAGAATTCAAGCAATCAGTTACTTTAAAAAAAAACTTGAGGAATGTGAAAGTATGTCTCAGGAAACTTCAATGGCGCCCATCAAGACTTATGCACATTAAACTTTGAATGTCTTCTCAGCTAAACATTTGTTCTTAATCTCACAGCAACACAGTCCAGTCAACACATGCCAACTTCACTAAACATTGAATAGCTAGGCTGAGCCGAGAATAAGGACCGCCAGAAAAAGATTAGTTGGGTTCACCATAGTATTGCTATGTCATTTGATCTTAAGAGGATATGATCAGTGTCGCTGTGTTGTTTGGTATTGTACATATATATTTCAAAATATCCATCGTTGTGAATATTGGCATATCATTCAAGGCGAGACTTCCATGCCTCTCAAATACAAGATATCTCTTAGCAATCAATTCACAGCATTCACCAGCATTACTTTATGCTCGCTTATTAAAGATAAGTATTGATGCCAAAATTCATATCTGCAATGAACTTCCAGAAATACTTTCTGGCCAATGATACTTGGGCAGATAAATATTGTTTAACATAAATCTCCACACCTTTGCAACCCAGATGGAACCTATGAAAGAGAACTCAATTTACTTTGCATGCAGGACCTGAACCTTCAAAGACTTCAATCATTTTGACAAATTCACAAAGGACCCTTCCAACCTAGGTACAAACACTTCTATGGAAATCCATTCCAGAACATCCCGAGAAAACTTCTTTGATTCCTCTGAATTCAAAAATTCACCAAACTGCATATACAACATCCATTAGTCATCACGATTCTTCTAGTATCCAATCGTCCTATTCTGGTTCTGGATCTTTGCTTAGACTTGCTCTGATACCATTGTTCAATTTTTCGAACCAAAATAGCATTAAAGCAACTTGCAGAAATATAAAAGCACAAGAACAGATAAACACGAGAATTTTTATCCTGGAAAAACCCTCCAACCTGAGGGGAAAAACCCAGCCACACTCAAAATAGATCCTTTATTGAATAATCAAAAGATTCCATACAAAGCTCACAAGCTTAATCAGAAAAACAACTTCTTCACCAAGACTGATATCACATAACAAACACTAGTAGAATGTCCTTTTAACATTCGACATCTATAGCATGCAGAGAGCCCTTTTTGAATCACTGATATCATATGCAAAAACAGCTAGTGCACACGATAATCATCAAGAAAATGCTCTACAAGCAACGACTGCTTGAAAACATCAACTGATCATTCACTATCTTCGAAACAGAATAGACACACAATAGAAAAACACCCGATAATCTTCACAATCACACTACCTTAGAAAAAAAAAATGAATCACCCATGGGCCTCAAACGATAGACACTAGGCACAAGCCCATGAATATTAATGAAGACGACAATTACATAATTGAAGACCCAATGAATTCTGATGTCTTCATCATTCATAACTTGACAGCAAATACAACCATCGACAGCAGAGCAAAATCAAATAAGTTGATTCATCTTTGCATTCCCATAGCACAAGAATGATGTCTGGTTATGATACAAACGCAGATACAAAACATATTAGGAAGACGATCATCATAGATGATCTCAACAGGCACGGTGATGCAATACTGCAGTAGCTTGATAGGCGTCAGACATTACCGCATATGAGCATATGAAGAAACAACATTGTAAAGAGAACAATTTCAAATAGGGGCAATAAAACAAGAATGCAGAAATCTCTCTGCAGCTATAAACTCTAACACAGTCAAGAATTAGGACTGTAAATATGAAAAAAAAAAAAAAGAGAGAGAATGAACTTGCTCAACACTTGCTAAAATTCTGTCGTAGTAATAAATGACGTTGAATCTACCTCAATTGTAAGAATTTTCAGATTGAAATCTTAAATTTGGATTGAAAACTTCTTTCAAGTCTGCACAAAATAGTCCTAAACCTGTCAATCAGATTAGTCTCGCTTAAAACTTTAAGAAAATTTTCAAGAAAGTTAGGACTTTGCCTGAAAATTGTCTCTAAACCTAAGAGAATTTGGAATGGAAAACTTCTAGCAAGTGTGAAAATTATAATGAAACCTTTGATTTGTGCCAAGAAATTGTCTCCAACTAGTATGACATTCCCTCTTGACTGTCTGAAAGTCGTCTTACACCTTCACTTTACTTTGAAATCAGAAAAAAATTGCTAAGAGTTGAGCTCCAAAGCTTCGATTTCCAAATTATGAATGAATGAAATGCCAAGTTTATGCATTATAAGAATTGTGGATAACCATGAAGAGGTCAACTTTCCTTGTTTCATTTCTTTCTTTTTGTCATGGCAATCTCTGGCTTTCAACTAGAATTTCTTTTTCACAAGTCGATCTTTGGCTTTCTTCTTGCTCTAAAACATTCTTTATTACATGTTGGCAGACTTCACTTGTGCTTGTGAATTTTATTTAGCCAACACTTAGTCAATTTAAAACCTCCTAGGCTTGAGCGAAATTTTCTATGAAATGAGGATTTTGCTTACTTAGCCAACATTTCTTGTGTGAGCTTGGCATGGAATTAGGAAAATTCCACTCGGCCAACATTTCTTGGGCGTACTTGGCTTGGAATTGAGGATTTTCACAAAACCTTGAATGCTTTTCTATGAAATCTAAGACGGACTTGGTGTTAAAAACAGGAATTTTCCATAACTTTCCAAGGCGAACTTGGTGTTGAAAATAGGAATTTTCCATAACTTTCCAAGGTGGACTTGATGTTTTGAAAACAGGAATTTTCCATAACTTTTTGAGGTAGACTTGATGATTGGAATTAGGGATTTTTCACAATTTTGAATGCTTTTCCATGAAATCTAAGAGGGACTTGGTGTTGAAAACAGGAATTTCCATAACTTTTCAAGGCAAACTTGATGATTGAAATCGGGAATTTTTCACAACTTTGAATGCTTTTCCATCAAACCTAAGAGGGAATTGGTGTTGAAAATAAGAATTTTACAATTGGGCGATTTTCCATTTTCCTCAGTTGCAGACACAACCTTTGGCCTTCCCAAAATAGAAATTTCAAAAAAAGCAAGAGAGAAAAGTGCAAACCCCAATCAGCCTATCAGTGCCAAAAATGTAACTTTCGAAAAAGAAAAAAAGACTAAAAAAGCAACTTTTCTAAAAAGAGAGTTATCAAAAATTACCTCAATAAAATTGAAATCTCCCTCAATGGCCTGTCTAAACACTTCTTTAGCATCAGAATACTCTTTTGATCATGCTTTCTTCCTACTAATTTGAGGACACTCCTGAATTTAGTAAAAACTCTAAACTCTGTACAAGCTAGAGATCGGAGACCAAAGCAAAGAGACCTACACACCACTAAACTACTAAGCAAAAAAAATGGAGGTCCCCATTTGCAATGGGGCGTGCGTGTTAACAACACAGTATGTCCTATCACCATTCTCCTCATCCTTGTCACTTCTACCCCACCTCCACTGATTGAGCATCCATATGTATTGGTTCACCATGATAGAAGTCGTGAGGATCATTCACAATAGTGTGCCCAAAAAGTCCCACCTTTCTAAGCCCAAAGGTAGTCCCCTTGTCCCCGTTTGGCCCCATGGGAATCCTTAGTCACCTAGCATGGGGTGGCGTGCTTAGAAGGACCTCATCACCATTCTCCCTCCTGCGACCACTTAGCCCATAAGAGGCAAGAATGTCCAACCAGGTCCAGATCCATCTCTTGTGATAATTAATTCATCATTTAGCCCACAAGAAGCAAGAATGTCCAAACAAGACTAGATCCATCACTTGCAGTTATCTAACCAACTAGGTTAGAAACATTAACTCAATCATATGATATATCTAATTTACTAATGGTGTTCAACCCTAAGGATTTAAATATGGGAGCATGATACACATCTATGTAATGATCTATGGAAAAGTTTCAATTTGTCATGTTACAATTTTTACTGTGGAGAATGGTTGGATAATTTGTTTCTAGTTCTTGAGGATGCAAGGGTGTTGTATCCCCTCTTATTTTCCCTTTTTAGAGTCCTCTGGTTGGCAGGAACATGCTCTGATACCACTATAATGTCCCCAAATTAAGAGGACCCAGATTTTGCCCTAAATTATGATTTCTATATTAAAGCAAGTAGGGTTTTGAGGATATCTTTTTCCTTTGAATAAGATCCTACAAGCAAGTTAGGAAAAATTTATAATCATAATTCATAATTAAACATTCATTGAGTTAGAAACAAACATATATCTGATTGATAGATTGCTTGAATCAAATCTTAAAATGTCTCAACCATAGAAGTCATAAGATAGGGTGATTCAATGAGGTGCCCAAGAGAGTCCCACCTTAGGCCCAAAAGCAGATATACCATCCCTCCTAGCCTCATGTGGTCCTTGCCATAAAATGAGGTGGCGTTCCTAGTATGGTGTCATATCACCATTCTCCTCGTCCTTTTCACAACTAACTCAACTCCACTAATTGAGCATCCATATGTATTGGTTCACCATGATAAAAGTCGTGAGGATCATTCACAATAGGGTGCCCAAAAAGTCCCTCCTTCCTCGGCCCAAAGGCAGTCCCATTGCCCCTTTTTGACCCCATGGGACTCAGTCACATATCATGGGGTGGCGTGCTTAGAAGGTGACCTTGTCACCATTCTCCCTCATGTGACCTCCGCATTCCGTTACCATGGCTAATTATGGCAGATAGAAATCATACATAATATTTCACACAGATTCTATATTACAGTATTTATAGTTTATCAGAGAAATGCATATTAAACCATTGGTGTGTGTGTGTGTGTTTGTGTGTGTGTGTATCACTGAAGTGCATTCAAAATATAAATAAAGAACAGCCAGTAAACACTTATTATAGGAAACTCATATCAAGGGATACCCATACCAATGAATCCCTATTCTGATATTATTATCATAATTTGTTCTTAGTGTCTTCTCTTCTTCTCTGTCGATGATTGAATGAATGAATGGGGTATGATAGGGTGACACTCAGATGATTGATGTTTGAGTGATGAATTGATTGACTTGATAAACATTTGATGATTGATCTCTAATTCCAAGGTGAGAATCGATTGATGATGATTTGATTGCTTGTTTATTCACTTTGTTGAATTGATCTTTGCTAACTAATAGATCATTTGATTCAACCTTGCTGATTCATAGATTGCTTGATTTTGTGATGGATTGATGAGTGACAATGTATTGATGTTTGCTTGGAATGATCTCCCTTTATAATTTATAAGTGAAAGGGTCACCACCTTTCATAATAATTGAGTCACCACTTTTCATTGTTGCCTTTGAGAGTAATATATTATTCTCCCAATTGATCCCCCTTTTTTATTCCATGCCCTTCTTCAATGAAGTTCTCTTTAATATCTCCTTTGAGTCTAGGGAGTCACACCCTTTCATTTGTTAATGTCCTTGTAAAAGGGTCACACCCTTTTGCTATGAAAAGATTCATCTGTTTGACAAGAACTGCAGCCCCTTTCACTTTCTATCTCTCACTTCTCAAATCTGTCTTTACTACTTTTCAAATCTGCACATGTCCCATTTAAGATCTGCATATCTTCTTCTTTCAGATCCACACGTCTTATTTTCTTCTTTCCTTCCCAATTCTTATTTCAGATCTGCTCCTTAGACTTCTGCTCTAGATCTCCTCTATTCCTTTTCCCAATATTCCATTTGATCCTTCTTCTCCTTTATATCTTCCCATGTGAGAGAGAGGTCACACCTCTTCATCATGTCTGCCTTTTGGCAAGAGTCACAGCCCTTCATAATTGTCCCTCTTTCGAAGAGTCACAACCCTTCATAATTACAAATTTACAACCTTTCATAATTACAAATTTACAACCCTTTGAAACCACAACCCTTTCGAAGAGTCACAACCCTTCACCTTTTGAAAGTCACATCCCTATTTTTTTCCATTTCCTTTCTCTTAATCCTTCTTTAATTCTTAAGCTCCACTCTTTCTTCCTCCTTCCCTCTTTTCCCCTCAAATGAAGTTCTCTTCTCTCCCTTCTATACCTCTCATTTGAAGGAGACACAACTTTCCATTCATGCCTTTTGACCATTTGTTTAACTTAACTAAATTTTAATTATTTTAAATTTAATCCTTTTATATTTTTTATTTATTTATTATTGTTTATTATTTAATCCTATTTCAAGAAGAGGACATGACACAGTATCACCTACCAAGTGTTCATCAAAATGTTCCATTTCATGGTATTGTATGGATATGATGCACCGATTTTTGCAGAGTTGACAATTCTTGAGACCCAAGCTCACATGGCAAGAGATTTTATTGAACAGAGCAGATAAATTTTGCGAGGCTTACAAAATCAGCCCCAGCATGCACAAAATCAGCAAAAGATTTATGCCGATAGGCATTGCACTAAGAGATATTTTGAAGTGGGAAACATGGTTTTTCTCCAATTGCAGCACTGTCAGTAGTCTGTTTTAGAAAGAAGTGGGGCTGAAAGTTCAAACCCATCTCTACAAATCCTGCAACATTGTACAACGTGTGGGTGAGGTGGCTTATGAGTTGGGGCTTCCCCCTACCCCAAGCCAAATCCACAACGTCTTTCATGTGTCCTGTTTGAAGAAGGCAGTGCGGCGACATACCTTGGCTGAGCTTCCAACATTAGATGATAAAGGGAAGTTGTTACTAGTGCTGAAACAGATACTTGGTACTCGAGAGAAATAGCTGTGAAACTGCATTAAAAATTAGGTTCTGGTACAATGGAAAGGTTTTCCATAGGAAGATGACAGTTGGGAAACTGCTGATATCTTCAATCGCTTGGCATTGTCTTCTTTGAGGACAAGCAAATTCGGAAAGGGAAGAATTGTAATGTCTCCCTTTTGACCGGCAAACACCAAGCTGTTAATAGCTGACATGGATTTGGTCTTGACTGGATTTGCTGTTATAATTAGTTAGCTTTTTGGTAGTACGGAGAGGGGAGAATTTTAATTTCTCCTTTTTGACCGGCAAACACCGAGCTGTTAATAGCTGACATGGATTTGGTCTTGACTGGATCCTTATTTGCTGTTATAATTAGTTAGTTTTTTGGTAATATGACTTAGGCAACTGGTTGTTAGTTGTTTCCTTACATAAGGGGGTACTGCAGTTAATTTTTCCTTTGGTTGAATGCTCCATTAGTTACCTTCAGTAAGATAGGGAATCATGCAGTCAGTTGTCTTCCTGAAATATTGGGGAATGGTTTTCAGTTAGCTAGCAATGAATGTGAAAATGATTCCCATAACTTGTGGATTGCTTGGGCTGAGGGTATAGGTAGGACAGGGAACGATTACAGAGTTATCTTTTTAAATACGAAACCAAAAACCTTTTTCTGAAGGTGATGCAGCTTCAACAATTGGTGCCTAGGAGGAAAACTAGAATATGCAGTTTACAGCAAGTTCTGGGGAGGAAAACCTTCGGCTGTAATGATCATTACACAGCAGCAGTAGTAGTGACAGCAGGATGTGGGTAGTTGCTAATGATCTGCTAGCATGTAGCAAATTTCTGGAAGCTCAAGAAGCCCATCACGTGTGCTGGTTACAACCAATGTAGTTAAATTTGTAGTTCCTTCATTTGTGTGTGCGCATTCCTAATTCCAACGCAAGAACAAGAAATGGCATTATAGCAAGATATTTCTGTATCTGTTTTTCAGATCCTATTGAGGCATATTCTGAGTTATGTGATTAGAATACTTCAGATTTTGTGTGAAAATTGTTATGGTTATTTCACAAGTGTCGCACGCACCTGCTGGAAAAGTTACAGCTACTCTACCTATTGTGTAGCATTGGAAGCTCAAACAAAGCCCAAATCATTAATTGATTACTCAATATGTACCCATCTAATTTGGGAAGGACAGAAATTAATACTGGTCCAATATGGTCCCTTGAAGATCATACAACACAATGACCAGAATGCTTAAGCATATTCGACGCATAATTATATCTGGATGTATGTATATAAATATAGATGGATATACAAATATGTAGATAAATAGACAGATAGAAATGTCTACTGAATTCCCTCTAAACATTGAAGGTCCCTCAACATTGTGATAATTGTATAATATTTGTGTACCACAAATAAATAAATAAATAAATACGACGTATCTCCCAATGGTTAAATTGTTTCAAAAGTAAACTCAATCTTGAGGTGGATATGACATATGATCATGAAAAGAACTTTTTTTGGGTATGCTTAAAGCCTTGGAACAAGTTTTCGATTATGTGTGGATCAGTGTGTGAGAGGGTGTACGTACATATTACATATATATGATAAGCACACATAAGATGAAAGTTAAATATGGAAGAAGCATCTAGAGTGAATCAAGGTCCCATAAGAATAGAGGAATACATTAGCATCATCGTGGGGATCAACTTTTTTGGCATGTGGTGAACAACATTACATCCTATCTTTAAAAAGAAAATTCCCTGTCTAGGAAACTAAGAGAAAAATGAGTAACAGCAATCAGTTTAGTGTGCACAGGCACAGTTGTGAAGTCATCCTCTATTTCAAAATGGTTGATAGTGCTACCAGTGTCAACAGATGGTATTCAACCTATCTAAATCGTACACCCCCCCAGTGCCTACAAAATAAACACATATGTTTTCACTGCATTGGCAACGGTTATTTTAAGCCTCGAAGTTGCTCGAGAGCACAAAACCCATAAGTAGGAAAATTGAAAAAATGGAATAAAAGGAAGGAATGTCACTGTGATTTTTCAAATAGGATTTCCTACACCAAAATGGTACCTTGCTTGGCAGTGACCTTGAAAACAACCAACTTGTAAATAATCTGCAGTACTAACATGCTCCATCTATTTCCATTTTCTAGCCTTTGTGTCTTTTATGTAGGGTTCAAAGGAAAATAAACCGTCCAGCAGTGAACAGCTCAAGAAACTAAAAATAACAGCAAAAAATATTGCCCAAGGCTGATCATGCAACTTACATTTCCCAGAATATAGGCAGCGCTGTGGTATAATAACTGTGGGCTAAATTTGGGCATAACCTACGTGACAAGATTAAAGTATAACAATTGTGGGATATGTTCAAAACTTCATACATGGCCTATGTGCCGAGGCTTTGGCACAAAGATTATAGGGTAAATTTAACATTACATATCTGGTTAGGTTGTGATAACATTTATATTGTAAATTTGTGCACAACGTCTCTCATGAAAATAACAATTAGGTAGACATGTGATCTGTGTGGCGAGCTGTGGTGTAAGAATTATGTATTAAATTTGGGCATGGCCTATAGTAGAAGAAGAAGAAGAATTATATTTAACATCCACAATGCTAAACATCAAATAGTCTATGCGACAGTCAGCCTTGCAATCTTTGTCTTAAGCAGTTTCATTCTTTTCCTATATAGGACGATGATGAGCTCCCCCAAATTCTTAACAACCCCCTCCATAAAAAAGACTATACCATGACCTAGCTGTCAAGACATGTGGAACAAGTTGGAGGTGTAATGATTATGTTGCAAATTTGAGTATGATCTATGAGGCAGGGTTACTGTGTAATGATTGTGGAGTAAACTTGTCCATAAGCCATGGGGCGAGGTTGTGGTGCAACAATTGTTAGGTATATTTTATTGTGACCTATTCTGCAAGATTGCTTAGAGCAGAGTATGAAATAAACTTGAGTGCCAATTAGGACAGATAGGTTGTGGTGTAATTATTATGATCTTGAGAATATGGGTCTAACTATTATTATTTAACTAAGTTTCAATCCTTTGAAAATTGGACTTGCGGATTTTTCTCTGAAATCAAAGAAAGTGGTCGATTTTTCGTCCACACTATAGCTGAAACTAAACAGCACACACAACATTTTTTATTTGAGTATTCAAAAACTCAAATAAAGAACAACAAGGGTAGATGTTTAAACTTTTCGTTTTATTAAAGGCTGTATACAACATCACCCAAAATTTCCAAGGGAAAAACATGATAAATAAGCAATAGAAGTTTCGTTTTATCAAAGGCTGTATAGAACATCACCCAAAACTTCCAAGGGAAAAACATGATAAATAAACAAGAGAAGTTTCGTTTTATCAAAGGCTGTATAGAACATCACCCAAAATGTCCAAGAAAAAACAGGAAAACTAGAAGTGCACAACCGAGTACGCTAAACATACCATGGAATGTATCTTATGGCAAAATCATTATCTACTCTGGTGCTAATATATTTCTCTGGGATTGGACCGCTCAAACTCTGTAGAATATCTGCCAACGTGCGAGTTGAATTGGACGACGAAGAAATCTCCTCACTAGCATTATTGTGCTGTAGACGCGAAGGCCAAGTGAGAGCAAACTGCCTTACATTCTGCTGAAAAATGAAATTGCTCCGCGACAGAGCTCTCGTGAGGGCCATTTCTAGCACAAACCCACACAATGCGTTTGAAATGTTTTTGGCACCAGTTGGATTCCCCGTTAGTTATTATGATTTTTTACGTCCGAGGGATAATGCTTTGGACGAGGTTAAACCATATAAATACGGAGTAACCAAACGAGTACGATGGTATTTGTGTTTTTTTATTAAAACATAGCTGTTTGAAAAGTGATGGGAAGGTAGTGGTTTCATGGAGGGAGCTGCCATTGGGTGTTTTAGGGTTTTATGTGAGTTTAAAATTAAAATGAAATGAAATGAGTAGTGATTTAGGAGATTTCATTATAAAATAAATGTCTCCACGTATTTTAGGGTTTGATCACTTGATGGGTTGCTTTGTATTGAGTGATTTGTGAATGGAAGGTAAGTTATTTTAAATTTAGGATTGTTTTATGGCATCTTAATGTTAAGAGATCACATATATATTTAGATTTATGATCAAAAGATAAGTGAATATCAATTAAAGTGGGTATTTTTAATAATTACAAGTTTCATAAATTTTTATCTTAAGAATAAAGATCAATTTATAAATTATACATATGTTTGTACATATACATATATATAATAATTTTTTATTCTATAAATAGAGATTAGTTTTAAAATCTATAAATGATCTTTTGATTTTCTTAATTTTTTATTCTAAATTTGATGCAGGAGCATCCTGGGTGTAAAGGCAATCTTGCATCACCTAAAAATATGTATTTTTTTTTTCTATTCAATAAGGGTTATTTTGTACAAAGCTGTTATTTTTGGAAACTTACTATTTTTAATAAGTTGGTCGTTTGAACTCAGAATGTTCTAATTTTCCAGGTGAAGGTTCATCTTAGTCATATAAGAATGCCAGTTAAATTTCATTGCCAGATCATCTGTATTGGCGAAGTTATTAAGGATTTACTG
>MU224708.1:1916561-1934807 GCA_018584345.1 Thuja plicata
TGCGTTTGGAGTCGGCTAATACAACATCATGACTAGAGCCATTGCGTGCTTGGTGATGGCTGTATTCTGATTAGCATTTGAGTGTGTACCTGAGTCAACAAGCAAAGATTTTCATCCTCCACCTAGAAAATAGGACAAGATGAGTGTTTGTTTCACCCTCTTAACAATGCAAAATTGTTTGACGTGTCCAAAAGCTCATTAAAAAGATAAGCTCCTCAAAACAATCAACAAATTTCAAACCCTGGAGTACAAGTGTTTTTCACACCTTACGACACCTCTTGATGCAATCTGGAAACAAGCAACTTCACGCACTTCAAAAATGAACTTTTCATAACTGACCCAAATTGACAAAGACATCATAAGATCGTATCCTATTTTTCCTTAGTCGCATTCAGTATCTAGGATTTTATTTGGTATTTAGGATCACATTTGGTCAGTAAGAAGTCATATCTAGATTCTAGGATCGTATCTGGTATCATCAGAGGCTCGTATCTAGGAGCTCACATTCAGGACAGTGGGCATTTATAGGAGTTTTTCTTAAGAAGTCTCAGTTGATTAGGATACCCTTTTTGCTCTTTAGCTGGTTCTTGTTGTCTCTTCTGGTCTCCCTGTTGTTATTTCAAAACACTTTCAAAATGTCTACCTTGCATGCTTAGTCAATCTTTCACGATCAGTTTAATACGTGTGGTCTATTGTTTTTCTATCAACAACTTGGTTCCCAACTCACTATTAGGGCATTCTAACCCTCTGATGCTGGAATCATTTACATCCACCAACAACAAACAGTTACCTCTACCTAGACACGCCCACTTGAATGATCTGAAATCCTTACTCGCACTATTGGAAAATGTTAACAAAGTTGAGAAACAAACTTTATGGTTAACACAAGACGCAACGAGTACACAACTAAAGGATCAAAAGTGTCTCCTAAGACACCACACTTTCGAGGAGAAACTTCTCACAATTCCCTTCTTGATCTTGATTCACCTCAAATAGATAGCAACACTAATGACTAGAGTAAGGCCTTTGAGGGTTATAATGACGGCAAACAAGCACAATTCAAAGGCCCGAAAGAGGAAGAAAGACCCAAGTTTGAACATAATCTATTTGGATCAAACAGTGAAGAAGAGATCCCTAAAGATGAATATAAAAAGCTCAAACAAAGTAAACAGATCCACAAGCTATTGGTGATGATAAAGAAAAATACTTCCTCCATCTAACATCCTCAGGTGTCAAGTTACCCAAGGATTATAATGTGGAAAATCTCAAAGAAAAGGAGATACCAAACCCGATATCTATTCTCACCAAACAGCTCAATCTAATGCAAATGGAGCTCACCAACCTCAAACAAGAAAAAGATAAACCTAAAACAAAATACTCTTTGGACACTATTTGTCCATTTCCTTTCGACAAGAGTATCACTATGGTCCCGTTTCCTCCTAATGTGGCAAGGCCAAAGTATGACAAATACACGGGAGAAACTGATCCAAATGACCATGTAAGGGAATTCTATGATCTAAGCATTGAGTATGTGCACGAACCCACATACCTCATGCGACTGTTTCCAGGAAGTCTAGGAGGTAACGCCATGGAGTGGTTTTCAAAATTAAACCCTAAGGTTAAAACATTTGAGGAGTTGATGCAACGGTTCATTCAACATTACTCCTACAACATCTAACATGATGTAACTATGATGGATCTATGTAACACCAAACAACGAACTGGAGAATCATTCACACACTTCCTACAAAGATGGATGAAGATTTTCGCACGATATTCAAGGGTCATTCCCAAAATGGAGAAGATGGAAATCTTCGTCAATAATCTGGTGCCTAAATTTAGCTATGCTCTACAAATGCAAGACTCTCCTAGCTTCGATAGAATGATTAAAAATGCCCTTCGTATTGAGGAAGTCATGGTCAAAAAGGGAGAGATCACTCTTCAGAATGAAAATAAAAGCAACAACTCCAAACCTAAATGGTGGAAACAAAACAAAAATGTTGTTAATGACGGAGTGGTTGACGCCTCTAACATTAATCCTAAACTCGAGGCATTTAATCTAACTAATGGCATGCAAGCAAGCAAAGATGCTAAGGTCACACCTCCCATTCCCAAAATGAACAATGATAACAACAAGGAACGAACCTGGAATTCCAAACCCCAAAGAACATTCACTCCTTTGGGGGAACCTCTTGAGACTGTTCTGAAAACATTGGTGGATAACAAGGTTCTTACAATTCCCGATTCTAAACCGTGGGAACCAATGGTCAAACCCAGATGGTGGGACGATAACTCCTATTGTATCTTCCACAAAAATAAGGGACACAAGACTAATAATTGTCTCAAACTTAAACATGTTATCCAAGACCTCATCGAAGGAGGTAAGATCAAAGTAGATGGACATACTACCAATGAGGATCACACAACATTCAATAAACCATTTCCTAATTACAATCAAGGAGAAACATCCAAAGGGAAAGGTATTGAGATAAACTACACCTATTCCAAAGGTGATAATGTGATTAATATGCTTAATATTAAAACTGAATCCATCAATGTAATTACAATTAAAGGAGCCTCATCCTCCTCAAATGTTGTCACACGGAGCCAAGCACATGTTACAATCAAGGGACCTCCAAAACTGACATCAACATCAAAGGTTCCTATTATAACTATTCCTAAACCAGCAGTAAAACATGTGGTCACTATCCCTGGAGTGAAATATGACTTGGTAGACTAATTGCGACGAACCGCTGCCAAAATTTCCATCTTCGAGTTGCTCAATATATCCATGGTACATAGGGAAATCCTAGAACAAGCCCTACACGCTGCTAATGTTCCAAAAGATATTGATATAGACAAATTTCAAGCGATGGTCAATCACATCTCAGCGCCACACTACCTCTCCTTTTCTGAAGAGGATGATAAGTCATTGACCCATCCACACAATCAACCCCTCCATATCGAAGTCCTTATTCATAAATCTTGTGTTAGACGCATATTGATAGATGGAGGCGCAGGATTGAATATCTGTACACTGGATCTCGTAAGGAGGCTAGGTCTCTTAGAACAAACAATTGACACTAGAAACAAGATAACCATCAAATCTTATGATGAGGAAGAAAGATCCTCCAGGGGTCTTATTGCTCTACCTATCAGAGTCGGACCCATCGAGAGGAACGTTATATGTCAAGTTCTGGATCTATCACTAGCCTACAACATTCTACTAGGCAGACCATGGATTCATGAAATGCAAGTTGTACCGTCCACTTATCACCAATGCATAAAGTTCCCACATAATGGGATAGAAGTGACGATTCCTGCAGATGCCAACTACACTTGCAACAATATCAAAGCAGGTAGCATGATCCCACACAACAAAGAGGCTATGGATGTCGTTGCTCCTGAAACTACCAAGGATATGGTTATGAAAAGTTTTAGCAAGACCTTGAAACTCGAAGAAATAGGTATGGGAGAGTACAAGTTGGACCTGACTCCTTCACTGATAGATCTTCTGGTGTCACTGAGATCCTATGGGAAACTGTCATCAGCATTCACGTCTCTAGCATTCAAAGAGCTAGAAATACACAAGGCCACTGGCATGATAAAGGCATCCACATCTTCTTCAGATAAAACAGAAGAACAGGCAGTCTTGGACTGGCTTTACAAAGGAGAACCAGTGGAATCTGAGGTCAAACATGTGAAGATATCCCCAGAACAGTACATAAAGGGATATGATTTCCTCACACAAATGGGTTACAAAGGAAAGGGACATCTAAATAACACAGGACGAGGGATCATTGAACCCGTACCCATGGAGTTCCGCCTCAACAGAGATAAAACAGGCCTGGGTTTTAATACTCAATCCAACAAACATACTTCAAAAGAGGGTCCACCTTCTGAAACAGGGAGTGATAAAATAGATGAAATAATATTGGAACCATGGCCTTATGAGAGATTACTACATATTGGTACAGAGAATCCTGAATATCAAGGAGAACCCTATGTACCTAGCTTTGAGGTATCACAAGATCTTCACACTCCTTTGCTAACGCAACCTCCCATTCAAGAGGTAGGAGACACCATAGCGACAATCACTCAGGATGAACCCCGGCCATAGAATTTACATCCTAACTGGGGGCAATTGGTCACAATTTCACATGTACTTGATCTACCTCACTTTGATCTACAAGCAGCTAACTGAATCCATCAAATAAACATTGCTAAATATTTAAACAGATCTGATGATGATGTCACAGACTTTCATGACTATGAGTGGGATCAGCTATCTATTGCCTCCAAGGATATTGAAATAGATACAATTCACATGTTTGCAGCTTCCTCAACTCCTAGTAAATGACCAGACACTCCTTTCAATGATACTGATCCTCTTGAAGTAGAAGAAGAGTTCCTTCCCCCGATCATTGATAGAGACACTGATGAATACATAAGTCTACAAGAATTTCATAGGCTACAAGCAAGAAGCCTCCTTTTACAGAGGGATGATGATGAGATTTCTACTGACGAGTTGCTAGAGTTTGATCCATATATAACTGACAATGACCCTTTTAACAATGATCTTACTCTTATTGATCTAAATATCAAAGAAATTAATTTAACAGATCATGTCATATCGGTTAACGGTCTTGATGCTAACACGATGTTATCCTTCCCAGAATCTGACTCCTAAAATTGGTACTTCCAGACCTAATTGATTAGACTGAAATAGATCTTATTCCTATCCTCAACTTTCCCAATGACCACTCCCTAGCTTGTTATCTTAATGCTTGTGAACCTTGCCCTTCTTCCACCAATGCAAAGAGCGAGAACATGTCACAGGAGGATATCAAGTTTCTTAGTCACAAACTGAAAAATAAAAAGAAAAAGTGGACTGATGGTGAAAACCACTCTGTGGCAGTATCAGATCCCAAAATAGTAAAGAAAAAAGGCGTATCCAATGGTGAAAACCTCTCAGAGGTGCCAAAGGATGAGACACTTAATATCCTCTGAGAACACTTTCAGGAGCGATCTTCGGTATTGATTGAACCAACACAGCCAGTAAACTTGGGCACTGTTGAAAATGCTCAGATAGTTCATCTAGCACAATCTTTATCAGAAGAAGAGAAGGTACAGTTCACAGAGTTCCTGAAGGAAAATAAGATCAACTCTGCATGGTCTTACACTGATATGCCAGGGCTAAATCCTAATCTCATTATGCACCACTTATCTATAGCTCCCGGGATTAAGCCTGTAAAACAAAAACTTAGAAAGATGCATCCTCATGTTGCATTATTGGTGAAAGCAGAATTAGAAAAGTTGTTAAAAGCTGGATTTATTTGAGTCATTGCCTATGCAACATGGATCTCTAATGTCATCCCCATTTCTAAATATGATAAATCTATTAGAATCTGTACAAACTTTAGAGACCTCAACAAAGCATGTCGGAAAGATGACTTCCCTCTACCAAACATTGACATTATCATAGATCTTACAACAGGCTTTTAGATGTATTCATTAATGGATGGATTCTCGGGCTATAATCAAATCAAGATCGCCCCTGAGGATCAAGAGAAAACCGCATTCACATGTGCATGGGGCACATTTCGCTGGAACGTCATGCCATTTGGGTTAAAGAATGTTGGTGCAACATATCAAAGAGCTATGACAACAATATTCCATGACATGATGCACAAGAACATGGAGGATTATGTCAATGACACATTGGCTAAATCTAAGGATAGAAGTACTCACATCTCTGACCTAAGAAAGATATTGGATCGAATGGAACAGTTCCAACTCAGGCTCAACTCAAAGAAATGTACCTTTGGGGTCCAATCAGGAAAGCTCCTAGGATTCATAGTATCAGCAAAGGGAATCGAGGTAGATCCTGCAAAGGTAAAATCTATTCTAGAGATGACTCCTCCACCTAATATCAGTCAAATGAGGATGCTACAAGGGAGACTCCAGTCTATCAGGAGATTCGTGTCCCAACTCGCAGATAAGGCACAACCCTTTACTAAGATACTACATAAAGGGGTTACATTCAAATGGGATGAACACTGTGAAGAAAACTTCAGAGAATTGAAGGGGTACCTAGCTGCTCCACCTATTCTTATGGCACCTATTCATGGAAAACCCTTACTCCTATACATTTCAGCTATGACTACATCCCTAGGAGTATTACTGGCACAAGAAGATGAAACAAAGAAGGAATGAGCTATCTACTACATTAGTAGGACATTGGTCACTTATGAGCTCAATTATAACATTATTGAAAAAGCATGCTTAGCAATCGTCTTCGCGTCACAAAAATTGAGACACTACATGCTCTCTCATACAGTGAAGCTCATTACTAAGATTGATCCTCTAAAGTATCTTTTGAGCAGAACAGAATTAATAGGACATTTGGCAAAATGGGTCCTAATTCTAACTGAGTTTGACATTGAATATGTCAAACAGAGAGCTATCAAAGGACAAGTACTTACAGATCAATTGGTTGATTCACCGCTCTAGGATGATGAACCTTTACTAATTGAATTTCCTGATGAAACAATCATGCATCTCACTGAATATCCATGGAAGATGTACTTTGATGGTTCATTCACTCAACAAGGATCTGGAGCAGGGGTTCTCTTCATAACTCCACAAGGATACAAGATTCCCAAATCTTACAAATTAATGTTTCCATGCACCAACAATATCTCAGAATATGAAGCATTGGTCAATGGCCTCAAGCTAGCCATGGAATGGAAGATCATAGAGTTACACATGTATTGTGACTCCCAACTAATTATCAATCAAGTCAATGGAGAATATCAAACAAAAGATGAAAAGTTGATGCCCTACAAGCAACTAGTTGATGATCTGAAGAAATACTTTGTCTTCACCACCTTCCAACAGATACCAAGGTCAGAGAACAAGGCTGCAGATGCTATGGCTACCTTGGCATCCATGTTACAACTGGAGGAACATCAATTTTGCTATGACTTCTTGGTGGAAGAAATATCCTATCCTGCCTTTGCTAACCCTGAATACCAGGTAATATGTGCCTTGCATACTCCAGATCAATCTCGATATGCCAGTATCATTGCATACCTTTCTGACCAAACCATTCCTACCAATCTATTCAGGAATGAGAAAAGATCCCTGATTAGGACAACATCACATTACATCCTCATAACTAACAACCTATATCAACGCAGTCTTGACGGTACACTTCTTCAATGTTTAGAACTCGAAGAGTCTGATCTAGCATTAAAAGATGTCCACGAAGGTGTATGTGGATCACACTCGAACGACTTTCATTAGCCAAGAAACTGCTCAGAGTAGGATATTATTGGCCTACCATGGAGAAAGATGCTATTCAATTTTTAAAAGCATGTCTTAAATGCCAGACACATAGAAACCTTATTCATGCTCCTGCCAGAGAACTTATACCTTTCATAACACATTGGCCATTTCAACAATGGGCCTTTGACTTGGTTGGACAAATATATCCCAACTCTTCAAATGGACACAAGTTTATCATTACGACCACTGAGTATTTCACAAATTGGGTCGAAGTCGTGCCGCAAATCAAAGCCACTAGCAAACAGGTGGCTATATTCATTCTGAACTACATTATTTGTAGATATGGGATACCCATTTCAATTGTGACAGACAATGGGGGCCAATTTAAAAATCAAGACATTGATGACCTTTGTGAACAGTTTCATATTACTCAACATTGCTCCTCAATCTATTATCCTTGAGGTAATGGACAGGCTGAGGCATCAAACAAGAATATTCTCAAGATCCTACACAAAACTGTAAGTTTGGTAGAGACTAGCACCTACAACTGAATCTGACACTATGGGCCTACAGAAAAAGCATCCGAACACCTACTGGAGCCACGCCATTTGCTCTAGTCTATGGCACTAAGGCAGTACTACCTATTGAGGTTGAAATCCCATCTTTGCAGATATCTTTACAAGGACTGGTTACTGATGAGCAATACCGCATTGATCGGGTAAATTCTCTGGATCTACTAGATGAGCGCAGACAACAAGCATTCGATCACCTCAAAGTATACCAAGCAAGAATTTCCAGAGGTTACAACAAGAATGTCAAACCATGCAAGTTTGAGGTGGGAGACCTTGTCCTCAAGAAGAATCCTAAGAACCAGCCTAACAGAGAGCAGAAAGGAAAGTTTGAACCTAACTAGCTGGGACCTTATGTTATCACTGCTACTTTTGGGACTAGAGCTTATCAATTAGCTACACCTAAGGGAGATATTCTTCCAGATCCTATCAACACTCTACATTTGAAGCGGTTCTACGCTTAATGTTTGGGTAGCAGAGCCTGTACATCAGATAGTTCTTGCAAAATACCAAAAACATTCAAAAATTTGATCCTAAAGAAATCCAAAAATAGTGGAAAAGGTCCTACAAAATGGGTACCCTTGGTGAAAACCTGGCAATCAGGCATCACTTGTGTTCTGTACTCCATCTATCAATGACCTACTGACACTAGGCCTTTATAATTTTGCTTGTACTCATACGCTGACTTCATTTTCCTACATGATTATCTTATCCTCGCTTGGGATTTGTCTATCTTTACATCTTAGGAATAAGTTATTCTACACTGGGGGCATCTTTGCTGGCATAGTCAGTTACGGTTGCTAGGTCTCTCTAGGATGGTTTACCTCACGGACACAATCTTTCTTGACACATGCAAAACAATGCCACTTTCCAAAACAAGGGTGTCTTTTCACAACATCAGACATGACATTTACAATCACAAGCATTCCTACAAGGCTATATTGGATCGCAAACATGAACAAATTATCCTATCATACACAGACATGGAACACCATATTGCTTATATTCTAATTTTCTGATTGATGAATCTTTACTATGTTTTGACAGATGAGTGAACAAGTACTACTTAAACACACAGTTGGTTAATGGTTTGATTACGGTTCTTTTATGTCTTGATGATGTTTTCAACTAGGGGCATCTAAGTAATTATAAATTTTATTTGATTGATTCTCAATTGATAATTTATTATGTCTTCTTAGTTGCTCAATGACGTCTGCGCAAAGACAAAGAGTCACAAGGATGGGAGGCATAGTGTTTTCTTGATTTTTTGTGTATGGTGATTGTTCCAAATGATCCTATAAATTTCACCTGACTTGGATGTTTATGGTAAGAGCTTCCACTATGGGTCGATAGCCGCATATATCTCGATCTTTGTTATGTGTAAACTACGGTGAGTTTGACACAATTTCCTTGTCTGTTTTCTTATCCAGATTCTCACTAAGGTATACAAATCATAATGTACCCAAGGATATGAATTTTCAAGGTCATTACGGGTCCAATATCTTGCCTTACTCAAAATCTGGTATATTAAAAGGAAGGTGACTATTTTTATCCTGGCTTCTATGCCTTGATGCCTAAGTCTATTTTTGACATTTCAATAAAACATAGTATTCATACTTTCATAATATCAGTGGGTATTAGTGATGGTTGTACTATCAGATGGTATCCATTCCAAAACTGCCCAACGATGATAAAAATGCTGCAGATATTTGCTAATCAGTGACAAGTCCTAAAGAGTCTTCATTTAGCTGCATTTAGAGATTGCATGATGCATTTATCAACAGAATAACAACATAAGGAATTTTTAAGCTCAGAAATGGTTTCTATTTTCTTCTGAATCATCAAGTTAATTACATATTACTGATATCAAATATCATTGCACATCCATAGCATACATTTTGCATTTATCGAAAAGAAGAAACATGAAAATACAAAAATCAAAGCATCTATGTCTTGCATTTTTTTCATCCTAAATGCATCCATACATATATTTTGCATAACTGAAAACTCAAAAGAAACATGCATTTGCATTTTCACATAGGTATCATTTGTAACATATTTATATCAGTAATGACTCATCACATCCAAATCATAAAATGATGTTATCATCTGCAAAATAAACTCATCACAAGACCAAGATACCATCACATGTGCAAAACAGTTACATTTACCACATCTATGAAAGCAAAGAGAACTCATGAAACATGTCAAAATCAAGAAACTACATCAGATATATATTATCATAACATGGTACAAATCAAAGCATAAAGAGTATCAAAAAGCATAAAGAGTATCAAAAAGCATAAAGTGTATCAGTGAGCATAAAGAGTATCAGTACGCCAAAAATGAATCAGATATATGTATGAATGTCATCTACAAAAAAGGATCTCAAAAGGATCCAAATATACAAAGAGGGGATCTCAGCAGGATCCAAATATACATGTGTAATCTCAAAATATACATGTCATACAAAATAATACAAAAATCTCAGCTCTGTCCCGCCCCCTCTCCCTAGTCAGGAGGAGGAGGAGGAGGTGGTGCAAAAGGCGCTAATGGAGGTGGCATGGCCCCCTCTGACTGCTGGGCCACTCGAGAAAATGAAGGAGCTCTCTGCCCCTCTGGAACTACTGTGTGATATAGGGCATAATAATATGTGGCCCTCTGTCCCTGATGGACTGTTGTGCGAGCCTGTGCATCCCTCTCTTCCCTCAATCTCTCCATCTGTCTGTCCCTATCTATAAGCAAGGCATCTGATATAGCCAGCCTTGACTCTGCTGCTGTGGCACGGGCCTCTAAGGCTGTAATCTGAGCTCAGAGTTGCTCCCTCTCCTGCTCGCATCTCGACAAAGGATCTCCATCCCTGCCTGCATCCTAATCATGTGGCCTCTCTAGTGGTCCTTGTTGTCGCTGCCTCTATCTGTGGGGCCATGAATCTGAACCTCTATCATCTGCCCTGCCCACTACTACTGGCACCACCTGTATCCACGGCCTCTCCGCCACCACCCCTGTCATCTCCATCATGCCCATCATCCAAAGGAGGACGCCTACCATCCCTCCCACCATCTCTGCCACTGTCACGGCCCCCATGTCTCCCAGGAGCCCTGTCTCTACCTCCTCTACCCCTGACAGGTCGATCATCCAGATCGTAATCAAGTGGCTCCTCTATACGAGGAATAATCTCCTCTGGAACAATGAATCAAGGAAATGGATATTGGAGCATCTCAACATCATAACCATCTAAAAAAACTACATCCTCTACATCTGGATGAAGGTCCCAGTCTACTACCACCATGTCCCTGATCTCCTGATGGGCAGTCTTGTAAGTCAACTGAGCACCCCATAAAGGTGTCTCATCTCGGGTACGAGCATAAACTGCAATATCCTTCGTACGACCCTGTCACCGACCATACTGCCTCAAAACTCTAATAATGATGAAGTGCTCTATGATATACCTCATCCGGCCAATCGAATATCTGCTTTGACATAAAAATGGTACCTGCCAAGCATCAGAAGTCCACATCTCACAGTCTAGATATGGTCGCCAGATGACCTTTATCATATCATCAAATAAACGGTGCCAGTACTCGACCTTGCCCAGATGGGGCTGTTGTAAAAGGCCTACATACATGTATACATAGGGTTTCTCAGGTGCCCTCTACCTATCTACAATTGGCCATGTGACAGGGATGTGCTTCGAAGCCCAAATCTACAAAATGAGTATACCCACGGTCATACTGCGGGTGTGATGGTATATAATCTCATGGAGCTCTCTGTACATATGTGCTAATATGCAGCTCCCCCAAGAAAAATGTTGACAGTGGGCGATCATCTGCTTAACCATGCTCACCCAACCAACCAGGAATCCATGCTGACCTCTATCTAGCATGAGGATTCTGCTTACCAAACCTGCTAAGTACACAGCTAATCGATCATAGTGATCAATCATGTAATCCCATGACAAGTATCTCCGGTCTATGGTATCATCCTGAAAGAATCTGCGTGCAGTACCAATCGCCACGCCAGCTATGGACTTAAAGAAAACCTCATGTCCAACCATCGGTACGCGGAGTATCCTCTAGACATCCTCCAGCGTCACAGTAATCTCGCCTGTTGGTAAATGGAAGGTGTTGTGCTCAGAATGCGATCTCTCAGCCAAAGCAGTCAATAACCCACGGTTTACCCTGATCTTGGGTAAACCCATCAACGACCGTAATCCACACCGGATCACCTCATCATCTGATAACCATCCTAATAATGCAAGGATGCGCACAGGGTAAGTGCTGCGAAATGCGACTACCTCAAACTGGGCCTGATTTTGGACACAACAATAAAGTATCAGAATCCTATCTACAAATAGGGGCAGCCTCCTAAAACAACTAAGTCATTTCAAGTTTGTATGACGGAAACAGATCAAAATATTAAAAAATCTAAGTCTTCTACCATATGCGATCCTAGAAATATAGGATGTGATTGCATATACGGGATGCGATCCCCAAAATACAGGATGCAATCCTAAACGCGGGGTGTGATCCTAAGCAAACCGGATGCGACCCCCTGATGGATTTCATAAAAAAAAAGGCAAAACCTAAGGTATTGGATGTGATCCAGGAAATACCGAATGCAATGCAAAATCTGGGAAAAACTAAATGCAATCCAGGAAAAACTGGATGCGTGTCAGGATTAGCAGGATGCGATCTGGAATCCTAGATGCGATCCTAAATTCAAAAGGCTATAACTATCACAAAAATGCATGAAATTGCAAAATTGCAAAATTCACAGAGTAGTTTATCGAGCACTTACTGACGGTGGGTAGTTGGCTAGTCACTGATGTCGATGACTCATCTCAAAATGGTGCTTCCTCACGGGGACTACCATCTTTTCTGCAGAGCTCTCTGAATTTTTATAGAGGAAAGTGAAAATGAATAGTGAAATGGTAATTTTGGAGGTTTATATGGGTCTTTTAAGACATTTAGGGTTCCCGAAACTCCTCCCGGACAACTACAAATTCATTTCTATTCTCTTTTTACTCAATCAGGAACCAAATTGAAGGTGCCTATGATGTTTTCAGCGGCACAGTATCATTTTGTAACAGTTTCAAAACTTACGACGTTGCTTCATTTGTTCCCAACATTGGTAAATACTGCACATTTCATCCTACATCATGGTTTAAACATCATTTTATCAGCCTTATCACTCATATTTTCATGTACTTAACTTGGTAATCGCGTGTTTATTTTTAAACACCCCTTCTTATACTCCACTCTTTCTTGTCCTAGCCACTTCCTGCAAGTGATACATTCGTTCAAGTAAGGGATTCATTCCTTTTCCTTCGATTTTGTTCCCGAGGGGGCATGATCCCACTATCATTAATTAAAATTTTTGCTCAAAACTATATTAAAAATGACTTCGTTATCAAACAAACTAGGGGCATAACAATTTCCTTGACTAAGTCGGAACTGTTGGATAGAAAGCTTTGTTTCTCATGAGCTGGATATCCTATGTTTCTTCATTTTAAAAGATTTTTATTAAGCTTCTCGAAGCTTCTTACTGATTTTTGAGCGACAACCAAGTTCAGAATCAGTATTATCAATTTTTAGACGACAACCAAGTTCAAAATTGGTATTTTTAAAATCTTTATTGATCTTTGGATGACAACCAAGTTCAAAATCAATTCTATCAGTTTGGTTCGATCAAGTGCGAGACTGATCTCATCAACATTTCGTTCGACAACCAAGAATGAGATTCTCAATCTTTCTGAAGTCAAAATCAAAAAATTTCTTTGAATCAATGCACTGCTCGCACATCAATTCAAAGAGGGGCAAATGTAACCACCTAAATTTGGTATGTTCCCACTATGGACCCTATTTGCCCTAAGTGTGATCATACCCTTGATTATGTCCAAACGACCCTATTACTGCTTGGCATAATTCTTCAAATCAATTTAATATCCTAGGTGATTTTTATCACTAAATTATATTAACTATTATAGCCATATAATTTAAATCAATTCAGACCAATTAAAATGAATCAAAAATCAAACATGGATATAGTATTTAATTATAAAGGAATTAAATAAATCACTAAATCAATTACCCACTCGCAAATAACCCATTCCCCTAGCCTATTTAATTTAATTAAAATGGCTATAGTCCCCTAATTATTAAAAAGTAATTAAATTGTTTAAATAATTAATTCCTATATTATTAAATGAATTAAATAAGTTTAAATCATTTATTAATATTCCCCTAAACCCCAACCTAACCTAGCTCAACCACTTCTACCCTGGGTTCTAACCCTTCTCAACCCATTCACCCTTGCTAATCTAATTCTAATCCCAATTCTACCCTAACCCACCTTCTAATGTTGTCACATTCCATTAAGGAATGCTTAGCAACTCAACCCACTTGAGAAAGTCCACTTTTTCAAGCTTGACTTCCTTAAGGTCCACTTTCTCAAGCCACTCTCTTACACCCTCCCTTACTTCTTTAAGGCTATCATTAATGCCTTATTAATGAAGATTCCTTAAGCCTATGTCTCCTCCATGCCTTATTAATGCCCAAGGCATTAATGGTTCTTACACCTCCATTAATGAGCCCCTTCACTCATTAATTCACCTTGTCCCCCCCTCTCTCTCATTCTTCTATAAATAGAAGCCATTTTTTAGAGTAAAGAAGCCTTCATATTAGATTTAAAATACATTGTTACGCTGTTGGATTAATCCTAGACTAATATTTCACTTCCTATTTCATGCTTTTACATTGTTATTATCCACGTGCTTAGAGCTAAAATGCTTGTTTATCATCTTTTTAGCTTGTTTTAAACTAAAAATCCTTCATGCTAGGTTGTATTCATCATTGATTGTAGCATATTCTGAGGGCTAATATCTTACTAATCACACTCCTCTTAGTTAGAAGGCAATAGGTCGATATTTGCAGGTTTTGTATGCTTTATCTAACCTTTCAAGCTAATGAAATGACTTATTGAGTGTTTGTGTCTTTCTTAACGGGTTCCCAAATACACACTCACAATGTGTTATTTATTTCATTGTGTGGATGCTATCTGAGATTACATTAGATTCATATATGTATGGATGTGGATCAGTTTGTTTTAAGTGTTTAAATTTGAAGATTTGATTCACCCCCCCTCTCAATGTATTGCTTTCCCATTATTGTATTTCCAACAATTGGTATCAGAGCTCAATTATCTAAAATGGTTATAATCAACTTGAGAATACAGATCTTGAGATGGAGATCTACAAGATGGGTAAAGTCATTGAGAATTAAAAGATTGATATTCAGCTAGCACTACAACAGCTTGAGATTGCAAGACGAGAATTAAAGAAGTCATTGACTGCAAGGAAAAATTTGGCCAAACAAATGAATGACACTCATTATTAGGAAGAGGACACCACAAATCTATTTCAGAATGGAGATTCTACTGAGAGTGATGTAGCAATAGCAGATCTACTGGAAAATAATAGTGCACTATGTGAAGAAGTCAAAAACCTAAAAAAGGAACAAGAAGCCCAATCAATAAGAATGTGTGAAGTTGTTGAACAAAAAAAGAAAGCCGAAGATGACAAGGCTATGGCAGAAGAAGACAAGAGAATGATGACTACCAGACTTGATGAAAGAACACATGATGTACAAACAATGACAGTCAATCAAGTAGACATGGCAAATGAACTACTACTTGTGAATCAGGAGATCAGTAGGAAAGACTTGGAGATTGTTAATCTTAGATCTGAGAACAATCAATTGAAAGATGAATTGAGATCTAAGAAAGAAATTAATAACAGAGTGAATGATCTGAGTGCTGCTATGAGCTACTTTGAAAAATTGGTGGAAGCATTAAGAAGACCTAAAGATTCTTCTGGATTAGGTCACACTGAACAACATACAACCACCGAAGATGGAGACTCATCTAAGACAGGTGAAAGAAGGTATAAAAAGCCAAGAAATAATAAACCTGTTTGCCACCACTATGGGAAATCAGGTCATACAACAAACATTTGTCAAAGCAAGAATGGTAAGCCCAATCCGAAAACTAATTTTAATGGTTACTACTTTAACTATAATAAGTTTGGACATCAAGCACGTGAATGTAAGACAAAGGCAAGCAAAACACCTAGACTCAATGGTAATTGCTATAACTATCACAAATACGGTCATAGAGCACAAGATTGCAGATCTAAAGGTAAACAACAGTGGACATCAAAGGTACAAGAGAAATCACCGAGAAAAGACAATAATCACAATTGGGATTATAATACATGGCATAGTTGTTATTACTGTGGTGAGTATGGACATGTTCTAGAAAACTTTATAAGGACACATTTCAGAGGAAAGTCGAAAAGTTGGATGAATGGAAGCCTAGTTTGTCATAGTTGTCTGAAAATTGGTCATACAAAGATTGCAAGACTAGGGTACCTACTTCTACTATTGAGAAAATAAGGGAACAGATGAACAAGACATGGGTTAAGAAGTCTAAACCATGCAGCAGTGAAGCTCGTGAAGCTGAGGTCACCCAATCCAATGGATCAGGTGATCACATCATCTCCACCTAAGAAAAAGAGGTATGTAAGGAACTGTATCTAAAACTCTTATCTTACATCAGTTCCTAACATGAAATGTACAAAAGTCCATATTTGAATGTGTTAAGATGCAGCAGGACATATTTTGAAGACAAATGTCAAGATGAGTCAATTGCACTATAGTTGTCGAGCACTATTCATGGACACTAAAGCTGAGTTCTTTAGTGAGTGCCGATTTTTGTTGGCCAAGTAAGTTTTATGATGGCTAAGTTTAGTAAGCCGAGTGGGATGCAATTTGTGTTAAAGCCGAGGACAGCTGGCTTGCACTAACTCAATGGACAGAACATTCATTTCTTACCTACATTGACCTTTCAAAGTCTATAAAGAATGAACAGTTAACACTTCATTTTTACCTTGTAATTTTTACTGTTTACGGAGCGATTGAAGTAATTCGCAAAATTGATCTTAACGATGTTAGCAACAAAGATTTCATCAATGTGTCGTCGGCAATCCTAAGGTGAACAGTGCGAAGCATTACTTGTCGAGGTACTCTGTCTCTCATCTTTTGAACCCTAATTTCAAGATTATGGCTGCAAGTTCTTTCGCACCAGCTAAGAGTATGGAGGGAGAACAACAAAAAATTTAGTTAGTATGGAGTGATGAATGTGAACCTCTCAACATTCGAGCCATTCCTGAAAGTGTGATTCAGAGTGATTTAATAGGAGCCCTCTCATCCATTCCACCTAAGGTACTTATGATCCATGATGTTCAATCATGTTATATGGTTAAGATTGGTGAAGTAGGTGATAGTGAATTGAGGAAATCCTACAACAAATTGTGTGTCGATGGAGTTCTGAAAGCATAATTCAAACATCTAGCTGACAAAGGGTTAACTCGTGCCCTAGATTTTCCACAAGGTTTCAAAGATGAATGGATTAAGGTTATCCTTAGCCGAGTTCATGACATGTGTATGTGGTTGGATAATGGAGCAGTCAAGATCACCAAAAGAATGATTCATCGAGTGACTAGATATCCTATAGTGAACGAAAAATGAACAATGAGGGATAACAACAAAGAAGAAATTACACTGAACACTGGAGCTGTATGGAACAATAGAGGTATGACTATCTCTACAATTACAGACCTAGAACTTGATTTTGGAGTAAGAGTAATAGCACATAAGTTCTATCAGTCGAGCAGATTGGATAGTGTTCCTTGTACAACCGTTGATCAGGCATGGAAAATTGTGAAGAAAATCATACATATGATCTTGCTGAGCTACAACATACACAATTAGCCGAGAACCTAACATCAATCAGAAAGGCTAAGAGCTCATTATGTAAGTTTGGTTCCTTACTAGTCTGTATATTTTTCTACATTCAGGATACATTTCCTACATTGGGAAATATTGTTTGGAAAAAGGATAGACCCATTACAGTTCAGATTAGTGAATGTATAGAGAAATTAGGAAGTAATTTCAATAGCATTATGGGGAGCTATTTTTTAAATTTCAAGAAGAGAATGAGATTAAGAACTAGAATTCCTAAGTCACTAGTGGAGAAACACTATGAAGAAATATGTTTTCTAGTTGATACAGATAACACTTATATCCAAAGTTGTGACACCTAGGATAACATGCTTAGAACCATTTCCATATGAAATTAACATTGATGAAGCATCAGCTACCATCATTGCACTCCTAGCTGAGGCAATTGATACTACAACATAGAGATTTGGAAATTTTGATGAAGCCAAAGCTAAAATTTCTAGAAGCTTGAATGAGGGAACTATGGAAAGGAAAAGAAAGAAGATTGTGAAAAATCTGAAGAAAATGGTTGGTTTAGGTAGTGATGA
>MU224708.1:1935331-1948000 GCA_018584345.1 Thuja plicata
AGTTAACTCCTACAGAGATAGGAAATCATGTGCCAAATGAACTATATGATTTTCTGTCAAGCAAATGGGAATTTGCACTTACCATAGAGAGACAGATCAGGGAAGGAACTCTAGCCAAGGTAATACCCGAGTTAACCTCAAAAAAAAGAGCCAAATTCATTGAGGATTACAAGAATAGGTTTGTTCCTAAACTCAGAGGCTATGTTGTTCTGAAAAATGATATTGAAGGTGTAGTACAAAAGAGCACAAGGATCTGGAAGGAAATCTTTGGACTGGCCATTCCAAAAGATAAGAAATTTGGTGAGGGGACATTCGAGCAAAAGACAAAATAAGTTGAAGTAAAGACTACCCCTGAGCCACAGATAACTCAAGAACAAATTGCCATAGAATAGGACAAAATGAAAGATGCATTAGACTCAACTAATTCTATTGATCTGACTGCAGACAGTCCTATGGATTTTATAGTTGATGATCCAAGCAATTTGAATGCCGAGGAACAAGATATGTTGAGTGGTACTTACACTGATTCGCCTATTAAGGCAACTGGTACTGAAGAAGAAAAGACCACAACATCTGATGAGATAATTGAAGTTGTCAATGATCATAAAGGTGAAGAGAAACAAAAAACAAATGCACAAGAGGTAACTTCACAGAATCCACCTATTTTAGAGGTTGTGAAAACAGTTTTAGATAGTGGAGTAGTGATAACAGATGCTATTGATAAGCCTAAATAAGAACAGGCAATGCAAGTGTTGGTTGATCTACCACACTCTACATCATCCACTCCCACTGGTCCTAAAACTGGGAGTATGCCAAACCCCCAAACAATATTGACAGAATTAAAAGAGGCAATGGATATTGACATTGTCAAAGGGAAAGATATTATGCTGCCGAGCATAAGTTCTCCAGAGTTGAAGAAAAAGAAAATTCTGAAGAAGAAGTCTCAAATTCTAGATGTAAGATTAGATGAAGTCATTGTGATTCCACAATGGGATCCCCATGAGTTATCTTTTGAACAAACAGGGACTCTTCAAGAATTACTTAAGAGGAAGAAGAGACAGGAAGAGATGAAGATAGAACAAAAGCAAAAGCAGGTGTTGCATGACATCAAAGACATATTTGCAAAGGCTTTTGATTTAGAGGGATGAAATGCCTCAAGCTCCAATTATTGATCAGCTAGTCAACATTGTACAGAAGGTAACTGATGAAGACATAGACAATAATGAAAAGCTTCTACAATGGTCTAGGAGAAGATTTGAGAGCAAAGTTCAAGAGAAAATCTCAGAAGAGATTGCCACAAAACAGGTTGAACTTTCTATTCTTGTAGAAACTTTAGAGAAAGTTACAGCCAATGTTTATTCTTTGTATAGACAATTATGTGATGTTGAATTTTTCACAAAGGGTAATCTACAGCTTGTTGAGAATCTACAGTTAGATTTGAGATCAACTGGCACTACTTTGGGTAAAGATACTACCTCTAGTTCTTTACATCTTACTAAGTTGATAAATGCACAATGGAGAATAGTCGAGCTTATGGTTGAAGATGGTCGAATAAGGGCCAAATTAATAACTATTCAGACAAGCCTGTTGCCTCACTTGGAGGCAATATAGAAGGAACTTTCAATTGCAAAGGAGTTATCACAGAGTAATGCAAATCTATCAACTGCAGAAAGTTTAGTGAGTCTAGCTGTCGAGCTAGCAATAAAATTGGAAGTTATGAAGATTGCTAAGGAAAGCTGGGATACTACATTTGAATCCACCCTGAAAATTCATAAGTAATTTTTGGATAAGTACAACTTAACCCCACCCACAATCAGTGACAAAAATAAGGGGGAAATCAGTAAGGAAGTTGGAAAGGATACAGTATAATACATCAGTACAGAATAGGTACACTTGTATATAAATTTTTGAAGGCATGTAAACTTTTTGTATGGATTATTTCCAAGTATATTCCTTGGGGGAGTACTTTGTATACTTAGGCAACATTTTGATGAAATGAATGGAAGTAATGATAAGTGTTTTTGCCACTAATATCAAAGGGGGAGATTGTTAATCTCTAAGTTCTGTTGATGATTAGTGACCGACACTTAGTCATTCACTTAGGCAGTTTTAGTTGGCTATCACTGTGGTCGAGCTAAAACTATGCAAGGCCGAGCAACATTTCCGAGTAATTTTTAGTTTGCCTAGTTACATTGCCGAGCCGAGTTACATTGCCGAGCCGAGAAGGATACAGAGATGTTAAGTGCCAAGCGACAGAGAAGTCAAGTGCCGAGCAGAATAGTCTTTGTATACATGTCTAAAATGATTCAAACTTCGAGGATAAGTGATCTGGCCGACTTGTATAAGCTTTTTGGGCTAACTTATGTATGCATTTAATATTCTTCTATGGAGTTAGTTATGCATTTAATTGTTTTATCCTATGCATGAACATTAATTGTAATACCATCAAGGTATGGGTATTAGATCTTAATCGTTGATCTAGATCTTGGTATCAGACTTGAACGGATATATTAGATTGCTTCGAAACCCTTTTGTATGTATGTGTAAGAAGAGCAGATGAAGTGTGGTGACTGCATTTTAGAAGTAAAATGCACAAAGGGTTATTTTGTTACGAAGTAGAGATCAAGAAGAGTGACAACACAGTGAACAACAGAGTAAAGATTATATCAAATTATGAGATCATAGAAGGTACTGGAAAGAGGAGATCCATCATTAGCATCAGAGTGCATAATGAAGGATCAATACTTGAGACATTCTAATCATTGTATCAGGTGAAAATCTCTTAACAGAGTAGTTCTAGCAGACCTTTCTTTATCTCCTAACAAAGTGCTTACTTTATTGTAAGTTGAAATCCTTTAACAGGGTAGATTGTAATGATCTTTAGCTCTTAACCGAGTAGACCTTTAATAGGGTAGATTACATTTTGTAATCAACATTTGTAGCCTTAACAGGCACACTTTATTATTGCAGTAGTGGATAATTTTGTGGGTGTCATCCCCACCCCAGTTTTACCTATTTGGGTTTCTGGGTTACCAAGTTATTGCGTTATGTGTTATTTATTTCATTGTGTGGATGCTATCTGAGATTACATTAGATTCATATATGTATGGATGTGGATCAGTTTGTTTTAAGTGTTTAAATTTGAAGATCTGATTCACCCCCCTCTCAGTATCTTGCTTTCCCATTATTGTATTTCCAACAGACCTAGCATGTATGGTGCTATGTGGTTGTGCCTCTCAGGCTTTTGCCTGTTCTCCTTTGCGAAGAGGTTGGTTTGAGGCCCTGTCGGTTTTGCCATGTCTTTGGCTAGATTTTGAAGTGATGACAGCTTTTGCTAGGGCAAGTGATCCATTTTGTTTCCTTCCATCATGTGTGGCCACACCGACCTAGGGTGGTTTGGCGTTGGACAATCCCTTTTGGAAGTCCCCTATGATGCTGAGTTGTGACGGTTTTAGCATTGATGAGGTGTGTGGGGGCTCATTGTGCTAGCTCTTATGTGGTGTTGGGATGTCAACCCTTCATTTTTTCCCCTTCTCTTGAGTTCTTTGGAGGAGGGTTTATGCGTTTGGCAGTTGGGCCTGCTCATTGTTATCTACGGGTGCCCTAGTTGGGTTGTGGGTTCTCCTATAGCCCTGTTCATGGCTTTTGCTTTTGTGGATTTGTTGAGATAGCTGATTAATGGGGCTTTGTCCTCATTTGTTGATGTTCTTGTTCATTCTAACATGGAGCTTATGGGGTTTGTTGGGGAGCTTTGGCCTCATGATACCCTAATAGGTATTATTCCCTCCACCTATTATTGGTGGACATGGTGGTTCCTTTTAGTGAAGAGTTGTGCTACTTGGTGGTTGTGGCACATGGGTTGTGGGGGGTCACTAGTTGTGACATCCATTGTTGTAAGGATCATGTGGACCCTATGGTTGTGCCTTTGGGTGAGAAGGTGTTCCAGGAACATAGAATTTTAGCTCCATGGAGAATGAGAAAGATGTATGGTTGGGTGAGATTTATGGCTCTGATTTTAGATAAGGAAGTTGAGATTGAGGAAGAAAATGCCCTCTCTATGATCTCTGGTAGGGAGGACATGTTGAGGCAGCTAGCAAAGGGGGTCATTCTCCCTTTCACTGATGATAATGATAGAGATTTTTGT
Organism: Thuja plicata; assembly: GCA_018584345.1. Lineage (NCBI taxonomy): Eukaryota > Viridiplantae > Streptophyta > Pinopsida > Cupressales > Cupressaceae > Thuja > Thuja plicata. Next base: position 1,939,476 of record MU224708.1, read on the forward strand.
TCTCTCTGATGGGGGGTGGACATGGCTTTATGTGTTGAGTCATGTTCTTGTTAAAATCAATGTGATGCTTTATAGATTGTTGGGGTTGGGGAAGATGGTTTCTAACATGCTTCTTATTAGGAAGGTGTCGGTTCTTCAACATGGAGATTCAGATTGGCTGACAGGATACTAGTAGCCTATGTTTATTTTTTGGTTTTTTTGTGCTAGGAGTGGCTCTCACTTTTAGTTTTTTTTTTTTTGTGTTGGATTGTCCCTTGTGTTTTGGTGGGACAGTGGTTTCTTTTTTTCATGTGACCAGGGGATTTCTAATAGTTTTCAAGGGCTGTCTCTAGTCCTTTGTTTGTGGATTAAGTTTGCAGTTGGTTTGGGAGGTGGTCCCAACCCTAGGGCTGAGGGAAGTGCGTTGTTGTTTAAGAGGTGGTCTCGGTATTTATTGATGAGGTTTTGCACCTGTATGCAGGCTCTCTTCAGGGGTTATTCAGATGAAAGGTGGTTTTATGGTATGCTCCTTGTGTTGTTGGTCTTTATCTCCACTGCTCATATTGAGGTGGGTTCCTTTGCTATTAAGTTGGAAAGGGGTTTTGTATCCTGGGGTGGATCTACAGTCGAGGGGATGTTGTTTACCACATGCTAGTCCTTGACAACTCTTCTGCCTATTGTATGGGGCATGTTTGGGTTCCTTTTTCTCTTGCTACTATTGAGGTGGTCTCCTTTCATATAGAGTTTGAAAGGAGCTTTGTTGGGGAGAAGGGAACATTCAATTGGGGTTTTCCCATTCTTTGGCCTCATGATGGCTCTGTTGTCACTGTGTTTTCCTATGTGCCCCACTATGTGGGTTGTTGGTAGTGTGCTGACAATGATTTCTTTTGGTACCTACATTGTAAGTGGTTAGTCATGACCTCGAGCTTTCCTAAGTGCCTCTCGGTTAATTTTTTGACTATGTGCTTCTAATGGCCTGTGGTTGTCTGCCACCACTTTTTTTGCGGTGTTATTTTTTCCCTCACAACCTCTGGCTGTGTTTTTGTAAAGGGACAACCCCTAAATTGGCTGCTTTTTAATTCAAAAACAACTTGCAAACTCCAATTCTTTCAACCATTTTTGACAAAATTCAATATTTATAAATAATTCAAAGAGACACATGAATCCTTAGCCTAGATACCATAAATAAACACATTTGCACCTAATGATTTGGAATGTGTTTTAAGATTCCATCGATGTGGTTGTATTTTCACTTAATATATCTTAAAAGATAAGAAACATCATATAACATCACATAGTGTGATTTTGCATGTAGGGGTAAACATTTCCCACAAACAATAATTAAATTAACATCAAGCCAACAAGGGAGTCTCATAAATGAGGACAATCATGTTTTAGAGATGTTTTTGTTTCTTTCATTTTTCTTCTATTGTGTGAGAGTAAGGTTTTGGTTGTATAATCTACATGCATAATTTACACAAACTTCAAAATTGGCCTTGTTACACCTAATACTAGATATTACACAAACACAAAGAAATAAGAGGGGAAATGGCAAAAATCTTTGAATTGAAATAAGAATTATTTTTGTGAATTGTTACTACAAGCAACATATTTCCTCTATCTTCTTTGAATTATTATTCAACATGGCTTAAGTCTAAAATTTCTAAGGCTCAATAAATGTGTCCAATATGCCACATGATGTTGCATCTAATAGTGCACAAGGATTCAAGATTGAAGTTTCAAAGTCAATTCTTATCATTGGTCCACATCTACACTATTAGCTTGCATTTTATTCTTTGCACTAAATACTATTTATCAATGATATGGTGTTAAATATTATTTATCAATGATATGGCCCACTCTCTATTATGGTTGTTTCTTTAACTTTGTAACCTCTTTAAAGAGATTTGATGCATTTTTTAGATGTAAAAATACACATTGAGTGGGATTTAATCTTACATATTTAAAATTCATCCTATAGTTACCATGTATATTATTCATATGCGATACAACCTAACTCTCTATCCATTGAATGGTGGCATGTACAAAAAGAGGAGTTAAAATTTGTTTGCTAGATACCTTTCATTAAGTTCAAAGGTGCTACAACTACCAACAAGAGCACTCACGTCCAACACCTTCATTATTTTATAGTTTGTTGCTTGACTTGAGACTGAGTTTGCTATAAGTTGTATTTTTTATAATTCTCACTAGTACATGCTTTGATCCTTTGAATCAAACTTCTCTTTGAGGTCATGTATGTGTCATCGAGGTGTTATAATTGTGCACCTAGATACTTATTTTGTGACTTGACTTTTTTTATTACTATGGTATACACTGGCATAGAAATTCAAGTAGGAAACAAAAACAAAGATAAGCTCTTTGTCCTAAACTAGAATAAACCTCAACTAGAGCATGTAAAAGAATTTCAAACAAAAAAAGAAAAAAATGAGTATTTACATGAAAATCCATTTGCATACATTTGATTTACTCCAATAATTTGGAGTGTGAATGCTCTTGTGCACAAAGCTTACCTATTTTGACAACATATGATTGACATAAAAGATGTTGTCTCAATTTATAAATTTTTAGGAAGGAAAATGGATGGTGGAGATATAATGAAAAGATTAATGGAGGAGGTTGAATGGAAAGACTTTCCTAGTATTGAGGAGAGAATGAAGGGTCAAGACGGATGTTGTTTGAATGTGAAGGGCTAGGATGCACTTACAAAAAATAATAAGTTGTGACAACCATGAAGAGTGCAAGGGATAAGTGCATTTAGGACTTGTTCTATTCTTGGAATTTGGTGGAGGGATTATAAGCATGGTTAAATAATTATTCAATATTTTATCGATGTGAGGTTAAAAATGGGGCAAATAAATTATAAAAATTCTTAACTATATGTGAGATGGAGAAGGAACTAATATTTGATTAGGTGGTGTACAATGATAATGCAATTATTTAGTTAACTAGGGGGAGATAAATCTAGGAAAATATTAGGATTCTACATTTTAATCATCTTTGATATATGTTGTGATTAAGTGGCATAATTTCAAAGAAGAATAAAAGGTAAGATGAATTTGATCTTTTGTGGCAAGTTGTCATAATCATGTAGAGGAAAAGGGATGGTCAAGGTGATGTCCTCTCAAGATATAGATGTTGAGAAAAGTGAGGCCTGGGGGGGGTCTCTTGAAAAGGCAAAGGAAATGAAAAATATGTCATGATTAATAAAAGATTACTTGGGAGATCATATTAGGATGATGTACATGTAATTGATATAGAACCCATGATAGAAGAGAATTGGACCTATTGATTGATGTTGCTTGGATGATTGGATAATATGATTCCAAATTGTACATTTGTACATGATTATAAGAGATTTTTTTGAGAATAGGGGATGAATGAAATTAAGATGGGAAATTTAAAAAAATGGATGAGGGAATGTTGTCAAAGTAACTTCATGTATAAAGAGAAAACCATTAGTTGCTTTCACATTGCCATTATGCACCATGATATAATGATGATATATCATATGCATATGGAATGACACAATTAATAAGTAAGATACAAATATCATAGTGATCTAAAAGGAATATTGTCAAGGCAAACCATCATATAATGGATGAGGGTCTTTGTTACAATGTGAAGGATGGATCACTGAGACTATAGGTGAAAAACAAACACGAACACATGCTAAAAACCAATAAAAAAATGCATAAACTATGATTTTATATCTAATGTCATGGTGAATCCAAGGGTGTATAGGATTCTTAGTAGGAAGGATGGATAATGAGGACGGAGGAGAGGATGGGGGGATACTCCAATCAAGAACTATATCATAGCGTGAGGCTATAAAAAAATTTGATGGGAGGATGTATGGAGTTGAAAAGGTTGTGTCTTGGTAGGCGTACATGGTAACTACCCCCTAAAAAACATCAACAAGTGGATTCCCATATTAGAATGTAAAAATCAAGGGAAAGGGTGTGGAATGAATTGGGATAAAAATTAAATAGATTAGATGTAGAGAGATAAATGGATGGATAAGATGGATACTCCAATCAAGAAATATATCATAGTGTGAGGCTATAAACAAATTTGATGGGAGGATGTATGGAGTTGAAAAGGTTGTGTCTCGATAGGTGTATACATGGTAACTACCCCCTAAAAACATCAACAAGTGGATTCCCATATTAGAATGTAAAATTCAAGGGAAAGGGTGTGGAACGAATTAGGATAAAAATTAAATAGATTAGATGTAGTGAGATAAATGAATGGATAAGATGGATACTCCAATCAAGAACTATATCATAGTGTGAGGCTATAAAAAAATTGATGGGAGGATGTATGGAGTTGAAAAGGTTGTGTCTCGGTAGGTGTATACATGGTAACTACCCCCTAAAAAACATCAACAAGTGGATTCCCATATTAGAATGTAAAAATCAAGGGAAAGGGTGTGGAATGAATTAGGATAAAAATTAAATAGAATAGATGTAGAGAGATAAATGAATGGATAAGATGGATTGTTGGTAGGTGAGAAATCTAATGGAGTATGGTATGAGTAGGTGATGCATGTGAAGGGGATAATGGAGAGGGATAAGATGAATGATGGGAGGATGAAAATAGATGATAGACATGGAACTTGAGTAAATAACCTAAGGTAAAATGGATGGAGGGATTGGTGGAGTAGGATGAAAATGAGATAATATAGAGTGATGCATGATCATAGACTATACTGGTTTTCTACTGCACACCATGCCTATTTTTGAGGTCTTCATCGTGGTACTTACCCAAGGTGACACTAGAATTTTTTACCATTGGATAAATTTATTTCTCTTTACCCTTTTTTATTTTTTGTTGATTTTTTAAATTTTTTATATATTTTTTTCTTTGGAAGGTAGTGCTAGTGGTTTAGGCATACAAAGATTTAACATGCATGACATTGATGAGATGATCGAGTCCATGGCTTTTAGGATTAGCTAGCTCATATGCTTATAATCTAAACTTATAAATGATGATATAGGGACCCAACTAGTTTGGCATAAACTTATTTTTCTTCTCTTTATCCTGTGTGGTATTCTTCTTATTTTCCTTAAGAACAAGTTCCATGAACTCAAACTCTCTAATCTAGGTGTATTTTTTAAAAACCAAAATACAATTTGTTCTAGTATTCGTTAAGGCGATTGTTCTAGTATTTTTTATAACTTAGATGAGGTTAGTCTCGTCTAAGTTGATCAAAATAAGAAAAGTGTCATCATAGCCCTCAAGACCAAAAATATTGCATATAATGTAAAAGTATGGAATATCATAAGTAAGCATGAGGATATTTTCTGCAAGGAAGTGAAACTCATGAGCTTTATCAATCACATCCAAAAGATATCTAATATTATCCATTGCATCAAAACCTTTATTTTTGATGTGAGAAACTTGTTCAAAGATATGTCTAAGAAATTTTATTTTAAAAAAATTCCACCATGCATTCATAAGATACAAGTTTGTCATCATTAGCAAGGAACTCTTCATTAACTTGTTTGAATACTAATTATGAATCATTGGAGACTTGTAAGTGTTGCATGTTTTATTGTAGGACTAGTTATAGACCAAATATTTATGCCTAATTTAATCCACTATGTTGTTTGTATAGGGGAAGATGGATACTCCAATCAAGAACTATATCATAGTGTGAGACTATAAAAAATTTGATGGGAGGATGTATGGAGTTGAAAAGGTTGTGTCTCAGTAGGTGTATACATGGTAACTACCCCCTAAAAAACATCAAAAAGTGGATTCCCATATTAGAATGTAAAAATCAAGGGAAAGGGTGTGGAATGAATTAGGATAAAAATTAAATAGATTAGATGTAGAGAGATAAATGAATGGATAAGATGGATTATTGGTAGGCAAGAAATCTAATGGAGTATGGTATGAGTAGGTGATGCATGTGAAGGGGATAATGGAGAGGGATAGGATGAATGATGGGGGGATGAAAATAAATGATGGATATGGAACTTGAGTAAATAACCTAAGGTAAAATGGATGGAGGAATTGGTGGAGTAGGATGAAAATGAGATAATATAGAGTGATGCATGATCATAGACTATAGTGGTTTTCTACTACACACCATGCCTATTTTTGAGGTCTTCATTGTGGTACTTACCCAAGGTGACACTAGAATTTTTACCATTGGATAAATTTATTTCTCTTTACCTTTTTTTTATTTTTTGTTAATTTGTATATATTTTTTTCTTTGGAAGGTAGTGCTAATGGCTTAGGCATACAAAGATTTAACATGCATGGCATTCATGAGATGATCGATTCCATGGATTTTAGGATTAGCTAGCTCATATGCTTGTAATCTAAACTTTGAAATGATGATATAAGGACCCAACTAGTTTGGCATTAACTTATTTTTCTTCTCTTTATCTTGTGTGGTATTCTTCTTATTTTCCTTAAGAACAAGGTCTCTGAACTCAAACTCTCTAATCTAGGTGTATTTTTAAAAACCAAAATACAATTTGTTCTAGTATTCGTTAAGGTGATTGTTCTAGTATTTTTTATAACTTAGACGAGGTTATTCTGATCCAAGTTGATCAAAATAAGAAAAGTGTCATCATAGCCCTCAAGACCAAAAATATTGCATATCATGTAAAAGTATGGAATATCATAAGTAAGCATGAGGATATATTCTGCAAGGAAGTGAAGCTCATGAGCTTTATCAATCACATCCAAAAGATATCCAATATTATCCATTGCATCAAAACCTTTATTTTTGATGTGAGAAACTTGTTCAAAGATATACCTAAGAAATTTTATTTAAAAAAAAATTCCACCATGCATTCATAAGATACAAGTTTGTCATCATTAGCAAGGAACTCATCATTAACTTGTTTGAATACTAATTATGAATCATTGGAGACTTGTAAGTGTTGGATATTTTACTGCATGACTAGTTATAGACCAAATATTTATGCCTAATTTAATCCATTGTATTGTTTGGACAGGGGAATATGGATACTCCAATCAAGAACTATATCATATTGTGAGGCTATAAAAATTTGATGGGAGAATGTATGGAGTTGAAAAGGTTGTGTCTCGGTAGGTGTATACATGGTAACTACACCGTAAAAAACATCAAAAATTGGATTCCCATATTAGAATGTAAAAATCAAGGGAAAGGGTGTGGAATGAATTAGGATAAAAATTAAATAGATTAGATGTAGAGAGATAAATGAATGGATAAGATGGATTGTTGGTAGGTGAGAAATCTAATGGAGTATGGTATGATTAGGTGATGCATGTGAGGGGGCTAATGGAGAGGGATAGGATGAATGATGGGAGGATGAAAATAAATGATAGATACGGAACTTGAGTAAATAACCTAAGGTAAAATGGATGGAGGGATTGGTGGAGTAGGATGAAAATGAGATAATATAGAGTGATGCATGATCATAAACTATAGTGGTTTTCTACTACACACCATGCCTATTTTTGAGGTCTTCATCGTGGTACTTACCCAAGGTGATACTAGAATTTTTACCATTGGATAAATTTATTTCTCTTTACCTTTTTTTTTGTTAATTTTTATATATATTTTTCTTTGGAAGGTAGTGCTAGTGGTTTAGGCATACAAAGATTTAACATGCATGGCATTCATGAGATGATCGAGTCCATGGCTTTTAGGATTAGCTAGCTCATATGCTTCTAATCTAAACTTAGAAATGATGATATAGGGACCCAACTAGTTTGGCATAAACTTATTTTTCTTCTCTTTATCCTGTGTGGTATTCTTCTTATTTTCCTTAAGAACAAGATCTCTGAACTCAAACTCTAATCTAGGTGTATTTTTAAAAACCAAAATACAATTTTCTCTAGTATTTGTTAAGGTGATTGTTCTAGTATTTTTTATAACTTAGATTAGGTTAGTCTCATCTAAGTTTATTAAAATAAGACAAGTGTCATCATAACCCTCAAGACCAAAAATATTGCATATCATGTAAAAGTATGGAATATCATAAGTAAGAATGAGGGAATTTTCTGCAAGGAAGTGAAACTCATGAGCTTTATCAATCACATCCAAAAGAGATCCAATATTATCCATTGCATCAAAACCTTTATTTTTGATGTGAGAAACTTGTTCAAAGATATATCTAAGAAATTATATTTAAAAAAAATTCCACCATGCATTCATAAGATACAAGTTTGTCATCATTAGCAAGGAACTCATCATTAACTTGTTTGAATACTAATTATGAATCATTGGAGACTTGTAAGTTTTGCATGTTTTATTGTACAACTAGTTATAGACCAAATATTTATGCCTAATTTAATCCATTGTGTTGTTTGGACAGGGGAAGCCGAAACAAAATGTTGTTTTTTTTTTAAATAAAAATTCATGAACATTTTTATATTTCATTAGTTTACACCATTTTGAAATTCAAACAATAAATATCCCTTTTGTGCAATAAAAGTTTAACAAATTTTGTTGTGTCGCTAATATACTTTTAAAATCTCTCTCTCTCTCTCTCTCTCTCTCTCTCTCTCTCTCTCTCTCT
>MU224708.1:1948084-1968411 GCA_018584345.1 Thuja plicata
TCTCTCTCTCTCTCTCTCTCTCTCTCACACACACACACACACACACACACACACACACACACACACACACACACACTCAATTCAAGCATCTTAAATAATCTCCCACAAGCAAGTTTTTTTGCCAAGAAAGGCTATAATTTTTTTTTGTTATGATGAATTTCAACATATCATTAATTAGTTATAATATTTGTGAGATTATGCAATTGTTTATAATGATTATAGGATTTCATGTACAACTTAGTCCCTATTTCTCTTCTTCTTATGGTGTGATATGATTCAAGTTGAGCACATTTTTTTTATTTTTGTATGCATTTAGAGGCTATGGCAACCTTAAATTGTCCAAGTATTTGAAATACCATCCTTCCTAGAACACTTGATTAATCCTATGAAAATTTATATAGTGTATAATATAATCAACCATATGCAATGATAGTGGGTTATAAATTTAGAGATATAATAGATTTTTTGAACAAAATACGAGGTAACTTGAAATAATGTCAAAATGATCTATACTTAATAAATGTATTGAAAACTTATATATTTTGTACTATGTGATACTATTATGGATGATATGCAACTAGTTCATGTAATATATATATTCCTTCAGCCTATATTGTAAAAAAATAAGTATATGTGTTTCATAAGAACTATTTGTTAGAGCTATAGGATTTGACCATTTGAACAACTCTAATAAGAAAATTTAGGTGCACAATTTAAAATAGTATCAATTAAAGGATATATATGAACAATAAACATATATCAAAAGTATATTTTATTATGTTACATCGACGTATATATCTTTCATCTATTATAATTATTGAATATATATTATTGTTTATTAATTTGATTTAAAAAGATTGTTTAGTTCAAGACCTTAATCATCCTTCAAAATCCAAGTTAAATCCAAGTCCTTAAAGGTCTAACCATTCCTAAACCATCCATATTCATCCATAATCTACACCAAACTTTATTTCAACCATTCATAATCCATTTTTTATTTCACTTATTTCCTTCCAGATATTTTTCCCTAATCCACTCTAGATTTCATTCCTAATTCATCTTAGCCTTTTCTAAACCATCATAGTTGGCCCTAAACCATATTAAAAATTCTCTAGTCATCTATGATCTATATCAAATCATCATTAATCATTGCTAATCCTTTATATATTTCACTAATTTCCTTCCTTAGTTTTTTATTGGGGTAAAAACAAGTTTTTAAGGGACCCCGAAACCCTTTACAAGCAGATTTTGAGGAGGATATGGAACCCCATTACAACAAACGGTTGCACAAGATAAAGCGTAACAAATCAACAAACAAACATAAACCTAAAAGCAATAATCAAACTAAGCTCCAGTTGCTCAATACACCTCAACATAAGGACAAAGCCTCACAACAAAGAAAATGGGACATTCAAGGCTCTCTTAAACTTAATAAAAAACCAAGGGTTTTTCGAGGCTCCCTTAACCTGAAAGTGGGTTTTGGCCAAGCTCTCATTACCTAAGAACAAGCCGATAGAAAGATAAAACAAGATAAATATACTAGACCAAAAAGAGGTTTCTAATAAAAGAAAGACCATAGAGTTTTGAAAGGCTCCCCAAACCTTAACAGTGGGTTTTAACATGGCTCCCAAAAACATCTTCACAAGCAACCTCGAGAGATTGATCAATAAAATGCTAGCTCAAACTATGGGGTTTTGACAAGCTCCCCAAACCCTCGTGGGTTTTAACCTTGCTCCCACAACCAAATTTTGGGTTTTTAAATTGCTCCCAAAACCATCACACCATCTGAAACTAGGTGGAATTGAAAAACTCCCCAAACCATCAGAACAAAACACTCAAAGAAGAACCAAAGGGTTTTGAAAGGTTTTGACATGGCTTCCCAACCCATCATTTCTTGCTACATGAAAGGATTATTCATCAAAAAACCAGTTGAAACTATGGGGTTTTGAAAGGCTCCCCAAACCATCATGGGTTTTGTCTTGGCTCCCACAACCACAATTAGGTTTTGGAAGGCTCCCTAAACCTGCACCAAAACAAGAGAGAATAATCCAACCAAGATTCATCATCTCAACCATCATACTCCTCTCCACCTCAATAGAAGAAGATCCCACCTCCACCTGGAACACCAAACTCAGATTCAAACCCATTTACAAGATTCTAATAGAAGGGTAACAACACATGAAGCACCACTCCACCCAAGTCAACAAGTAAATCTTCCCCTCTATAGAAGAAATATCCACCTCAATAAGAGTGTTGAGAGAGGAAGAAAGTGACCAAATGAGGCAAACCAATAACTTAGAAAAACTCAGAAACCCCACCTCTATAGGAGAAACTCCATCTTTATATGAGCCTCAAAGAGTTTGAACCTTAGATAAGAAAGAAGATCCCACAAAAGCAAGATAAGATCAAGGAATTGAGCTCTAACAAAGGCCAACACAGACCAAGAAAAGAAAAAAAACCCCAACCAAAAAACAAAGGAGAGAATGAGCCCTTGAAAAATAGCAACTTGTCTCTCTAAGAATGAGAAAAGGGTCGATGAAGAAATAACCAATGACAAGCACTAGCTCATAACCAAACCAAACAAATCCCTCAAGGTAGAGGAGTGCCAAAATAAAACAAAGCTCAGAAGAAAAGCTCCACAAATAGTGAAGCTGGCAGCCACAACCAAAAACAACCCACCACATACAACCCACATCACCACTAGGCCCCAAGCCGCAAAAAGGCACCAAGACATGAATAGAAAATGAAGCAACCCCAACAAGAAACCCAAAGCATCAGAGCCATCAATGCCAAACTCAAATAGAAAACCGTTGGCATAAAGAACCAATAGCTTCACAAAACTAGGGGGTCTCACAAAACAACCAACTAAACCCCCAAATCCATGATAGTCACCAAAAAAAAATGCAAATAAGGCCTTACACTCGCACACCAAGAGAGCCCCGACACCCAAAGAAACTATTGTAGACAAAACAAAGACCTCCCACCATAGAAAGAATGACCCCCCAAAAAGGAACACGGGAGAGGGTCACCAAAAAAGCCCACAAATATGCCTCCAACCCCAACATCGCTAATAATAAAAGTCAGCCACGCAAACACACAAGCAGAAATAGGCCACTTCAAACCAAAACTTCCCACAAGGAACTTGCCTCCACAAGATCAAAAGACCCTCTCCACATACAAAAAGATATACCTAGGCACCACAGGAGCTAGCCAGGCCCAAAAAAACCCATCCACCACTTCTTTCCTCCATCCTCGTCATCATTGTCCTCCTCAACAGAGTCTTCAGATGCAAAACCCCTACCTTCCTTCTGCCCGCTCCCCTAACCCACTCCAATCCGTTTATAATTTATCCTACCCTTTCCTAAACCATCACATTTCACCCTTAACCATCCCTAAACAATATTAGACCATCCATAATCATTATTAATCTACACAAAACCATCCTTAAACTTTTCCAATCCATTCTAGATTTCACAAATTTCATGTATTATTTAAATCCTTAATCCATAAGATAATTCATCCCTAATTTATCCCAACCTTTCTTAAACTATCCTAGTTTACTTTAAACTATAACATCATAAATTGTACACATTTCTTAAAGGTATCCAATTCCACTCTTACTTAGCACTCATTTTAGTGTATTTTCATTTACCATGCATCATAGGACTCCATTTTAATTTAGTTAAAAATAAATTTATATTATGAGTCCTTTGCTATTCAATATTATCAAATTTTAATGATGACCCCTTGATTATGAATGTGTCCCTTTAATTATTTCCTCCATTTACAATTAATAAAAAAAATTGTAGTATGAAGCCCTTTATTAAGTCAATGTCATCAAATCTCAATTACAAACCCCTTAATTATGGATGTGCACCTTTAATTATTTCATCTATTTGATTACAATTTATATGCATAGACCCTATTTCACCATATGTGATATTTTATATTCATCCCAATATTAAACCCAAAATTTATTTGCATTTTTGGAATTCCTATTTCATAGTTGACCCTCAATTTAAATTTTTCCCTTAATTGCCTAGAATAGTGTTCCCCATAAGGCACAAGGCTATATAGGTTACCCCATTCCCTGGGTGGCACCTCATTCTCCACAATTAGGTCTCAAATTTGAATTGGGGAATGATTACCTAGTTTTAATAGGATTCCTAAATCCTCATCGACCTTCTTCAAGTTTTACACCCTGAAATTTATTGAGAGGACTATAAAAGCAAGTTTATTCCACTTCATTTTGAGAGGATGAATATAATTGTGAAGACTTGGCTCTATAATTTGAACATATCCAATGAAGTGAATATCTATACATCAAGGAAATTAACAATTATCAAGATTCAACTTATCATCATCAACAATCAAACATATAACTCTATATCAACATAAAGATTTCAAGGGATTATGAAGATGACAAGGAGATCACTGAATGATGATTGGCTTTAACTCCTCCCTTTGGGTTGGGTATGATTTCATGTTATCCTAAGATATATACATTCAAGATTCAGATTTGAGTTCAATTATTATAAATTACATTGTTTCAAGCATATTTGATCTCAATATCGTATAGGGTATTTCCCTAACACACTTGAGTAGATCTCTAGTTTTTGCATTTTAGGTCAGCAATCTTAGACACACTTGAGATTCAAGAGCACACACGATTCCAAATTTCTAATATTGGCTATTTGTGGAGGTGGAAATCACCAAAACATGGGGTTGATCAAGGAAAACCCCTATATAGCCACACACCATTTTTTCTCTTTGTAGGCATAGATACAGGTTTAGGATCTAATGCCAATGGAAGAAACGGGTTCCCAAGATCCAGACAATCTCATATCCATAATTTCAAGAAAAGTTGCAAGGTCTGGGGCACCTCTCTAGGTTTGGGGAAATATTAGTCACCCCTAACACTCCAAGGCATCTTAGTCCTACCAAAAACAACTTAGGTTTGAAACACGGTCAAGTACAAGTGTCAGGAAGTCAGATCCATGAGCTTATTGGGTTCTCATTCCATTCTAACAAAGTAATATACATTTTGAGATATAAGGTGCACAAACATCATCCCTCATTTATTTATATGTTATTTTGGTTGGTTTTGTAATTCATTATTTTAGAATTAAGGCAACAACATATTCTCTCATTCCTAAGAAACAAAACAATATGGGCCCTAAGAGCATAGATACAGAGTTGGTCCCTCTAGAACAAAGGGGTGGTCAACCATATTTATCTCTTGGTGGCCTCATATTCGAATGCAACTGTGAGAAGAGGGATCCCTCCCACTTTTCTTGACCTCACATTTTGGTGCACCCGACATGAATGTCTTTTACTTCTGACTTGTTTGATTAGATCATCTTCTAGACGCCTAAACTTGACCCATTGCTCGTGAATAATAATTTTACTAACATTCATCCCAATTGATTAAATAATATTTATTATTTAATTAATTAGTGTCATTCTACTTTCAAATTTGAAATTCAATGTTTCCCCCTATTTTCGTAATTGGATACTTTTAATTAAATATTTAATTATTAACATCTAATTAGTCTTATTCTATTAATTAGTTAAATACTTATTATTATTTAATTGATCCCTTGTCTTCACAATTAATTAAGTAATCGAATTATTTAACAAATAATTTCCTCATTGTTATTATTACATGACAATTGTAATTAGTTAAATCTTTTCTCCTAAAATTGAAGCCTAATAGCTTATTGTATATGTTTGCAATGACCCTGAAACATTTCAATGAAGCCTTTTTTACCTTAGGCTAATAGCTTAATGTACCTTTTTGCAATTATTATTTGACCAGTGAAAACTCATGGCTTGAAAGAGTCACTGAATATACACAGATCATATCGGGTCCAATTTGCCAAACAACCATACTTTGCTTCTATGTTTTTTGTGTTTCCAAAACCTGCCAAAATTTTACCATCGAGCAAAATGACGCAACTGATAGATTCATTATACACATCTACAAACAATTTGATGCAGTCTGCATATCCATGCGATGCAACTGTGATGTTCATTATACGCAGTTGCCTGCCATACGTCACATGTGTAACTATTCTACTACGCAGTTACCGTAACAATTGTACATATTTTCTAGGTTCATGGTACACAATCACTATAACCTTTCGACGCAAATGAGTGGTAAAATTACAAAATAGTATTAAAGTGACATTAGGGTTTCCAAATCTTTCATTTGTCTTTGCCTTGATTTTTCTACTTTTGTGATCAATATATGAGTCAGCATCCTTGCGTTTAACTAGTTGTACCTTGCATACATAGTCATATCCTTACATTTAGGAAATCATAACCTTGCATAATTATAATATTTTTCACATAATGCATTACCTTCACATTAGTTTCCAAAAAATGAGAAAAACACAAAAATATAGTTGCATTTCCCAAGGTAAAACATTGCACGTTTAGAGTCATCTTTTGAAACTAGAAAGCACATATTTTGGGTATTTCTGTTGTGATCTTAAGAATCATCTTGACCTTCTAAAACTTAATTATTTCCTCATCCTATTATCTTGTCATGGACACCTTGTTATTTTGTCAATTGAGTCTCCGATTTGAGCTCAAGATAATTCCCACAATAACTCGGGCCTTTCTTAGAAACATAGCATTCAAAATTATCAAAGTTTCTTTAGGGTTACCTTGTTTACACCTTAGAAAAAAATTTAGTCTTGTACTTAGACTGCATAATCTATAATTGTGTATGATGGTTTGGGAGGTTGTATGACTACTCCATTTCCCTATAATATTTGAGACCTTTGAGATCTCTAAGAAGTTGTATAATTGGTTACTCTATGCTCAGATGACACAACATGTTCATAATGTCCTCACCAATACTCTATCTCTCACTGTGCCTCTTTGTCTACCTAATAAATCTTGTTAATAGCCTTTGTAGAGTCAAGTCCCAAATCCCATCAATAAATGACCTCACCTCCTCCTGTGTCTATCTAGTCCTGGCCTTTGTTGCCTTCACCTCCGCCCTCAACCCGCTCTCTCACACTCGATATCACGCTCCATCTGGGCTATCCTCCCCTCCAACATAGTCACCCTCAAGGCATACTAATGAATCTGTATCTCCACATTTGTCACCCTCCTATATTCCTTGAATACTATGGCCTCTGCCTTGGAAGCCCTCCTCCATGCTCCATCAAGTCTATCATGCAGGGATCTAACCTGCTCTCTTAGAGTGCCAACATCAAAAGTTTTCCCATCATCCTCCCTCACTCCCACATCTACTTTAATGGTTATTTCATGTATGGCCTCATCAAACCACCCACAATAACATCCTCTTCCACCTTGCCCATATCATCACCCCTCCGATGAGCTAGACCTACTATTGCTCTCAGTCTCCATCTCCTCCTCCTCACTATCCCCCATCACATCTACCTCCACATCCTCCTCTATAAGCTCATCTCCTCTTGCAACTACATCCTCCTCTTCCCTAACTACTAGGGCATCTATTGGAACACCCACAATAATAAATCCACCACCCTTATCATCCTTGTCATCATCACCATTCTCTCTATCCCCACATCCACCTCGTCCACCATCACTTTAGCCTCATCCTTCATCTCTCCCTCCTCAGGCTCTTTTTCCACCCATCCACCCCTTTGTCCACATCTCCCATATCTCCTCTGGGGGTGTCTGATCTGTTGTGCCATATTTATCAAAACTGAAACACCTAGAACCATATAGGAAACTAGTTTGTGAATAACCCACCACGCATCATACTCTATGGTAGTACCCAAATCCACCACATCTGACCTCCAGCCCCATCTACAAGGTGCCATATTAGTAAACTATACCACTATTGTCTCTATGGGGATCACAAGTCCCCATCCTCTGACATCCCTACTACATTAGGCAAACTAAGAAGAACCTACTAGTACTCCCTGTCTCTCCATGAATTGTCTTAGTATCCTATTAGGGAGCTATATCTCTATGATCCTTTAGGAACATGTCATTTGACTAATTAAATATCGCTAATGTCGGTACAACTATAGATGGTATGCCTCTCCAGCCCATACTGAGAAACCAATATATGGTCTTCAAGTGAAATCTCTCAATGCATCCAATAGATGTCACCAATATCTAGTATGGCCCACTTATCAATGTACTACTACCCTCATGATAGTATGCATAAGGTTTCCTTGGCTGAATCGTTGGTCTGTCAAATATAGGATGGAACACTACTATGTACTCAAAAGACCAAATTTTTAATAATGTGACATTGCAACCCAATGATTGTGCCCCACGATAAGCGATGTTATGCATTTGATGATAAATCATAGAAAGTACGCATGGTATCCAAGAATATAGAGTCTCTCTAAGCCACATCTCTTTCACCATCTCTTCCCACCTAATAGGAAATTTATGGCCTCTCCTATCAAGCACTACAACCCCTGCCACTACCCTGCATAGCAATGCAAAGTAGTCATCATAATCAATAATGTCATGTCATATGCTCTCATAATAACTAATCCCTAGATCTACCACACTACAATCAAATAGCCCACATAGTGATGCTCACCCTGTTCAGAATGAGTATACCACAATTTCCCCTTGAATAGGTAACCGTAAAATCTTGTATACATCCTCCAGTGTCATATTGTACTCTCCCCTCGATAAGTGGAAGGAATAAGTCTTTGAGAGCCATCTCTCGCTAAGTGCAGTGATCAAGCCCCTATTTTCCCTAATCTAGGGCATAAAAGTCACATAAAGTAGTCCTATGCTCTCTAGGTGCTCTCGATCCTCTGCATCCAATCTATATCTATATGCAATCATATCAGGATGATTCTCTTGAGTGGTCAAAACTGAGTCTCTAATCTACATATGTAAATGTAGTCACCCAGTCTATCCAAATTGATTTGTAACCGACAGATGCATTACATAAATTCCATATTACCAAAATAAAAATAAGTGTGTTGAATTAAACAATCAAATGTGTCAAATAATTTTAATTAATATATCATATTTTGCCAGCCAATTGCGTCAATTTATATTGACAATTATGTATAATCCATATAACAACTGTGCCATTTCTTAATAGCATATATGTCACATTAAATTCAATTGTGACTCAGTTATATTTTATTTATCTAATGCATATTGTTTTGATTGTGTTGCTTCATTCGTAATTGTGGCGAATGTGATGCCCGGTTACGTCGAATGCCTAAATTTTTGACCTAGACCTAAATGTAGAAATGCACAAAAAATGAGACAATAAATGCACCAAAAGACACATATGTATCAGTGGTGGGGCACCCTTTAGTTGTTGGTATGTCTTGACTCACTCGTTGATATACACATCATCCTCATTTTGTCATAGCTCCACAAACCTGCTTAGAGACTCCTCCACTAAGTTCTTTAAAGCTTTAGAGCGCAAATGACCTTAGAAATGACCCCTAGGTTCTATTTATACCCCCCCCCCCCCCCCCCCCNTCCCCCCCCCCCCCCCCAAGCCCTTCTTGGTGGATGTGCACCCTTCCCATTTCAATTGTCCTTGTAGCCTTTTGACTTCTGCAACCTATAACTTTTGTGTATGATGTTTGTTTTTCGAACCATCAATTGTATTACAACCCTGGCAAATTTTCCAATAAATTGAACTTCACTCCATATTTTTTGCACAATTTTTAAGAGGGCACCATAATATCTAGTTAGTATCACAATGTCATTGGAGCATACCGAGGTATGATGTTTATCTATTAGTCTTTGAAACAACGCTTGGAAATGCATTGTCTAAAGAGGGGCAAAATGTAGACACCTAAAACTGACTCGTTGCCCATGTGCAACAATTTTACTAACATTCATCTCAATTGATTAAATACTCTTTATTATTTAATTAATTAGTTTCATTCTACTTTCAAATTCAGTATTTCCCTTATTTCCATAATTGAATAATTTTGATTAATTATTTAATTATTAACATATAATTATCATTATTCTATTAATTAGTTAAATAATTGTTATTATTTAATTGATCCCTTGTCTTCACAATTAATTAAGTAATTGTATTATTTAATTAATAATTTCCTCATTGTTATTATTACATGGTAAATGCAATTAGTTAAATCTTTTCTCCTTATTTAATTTCCTAATTCATTCATCTCATAAATAAATTTTATTTATTTATCATCCACATGTGCAATTAAATGAATTTTCTAATTTATTTAATTGTAAATTATTCTTCTAGTTCTAACCAACACCAAGTCTCAATCTGACTATTCAATCACCTTTCCTGACTATTCAATCGCTTATTTTGACTAGTCAATCTATTTAGTTCTCTATTTAATCTATTATGTTGACTAATCAAACAATTTAGTCATCTCTCCATCAATTTAGTCAACTATCAAATCAAATTTAGTTCACTCATAATAAAATGAGTTAAAAATTCAATCTATTCACTTAACAAGTCAATCTACGCACTTCATTTTTTATGAAGGGTACCCCCCTTATTCAACCAAACACACACAACACAACAGGGAAATCAATAGAAAATTGCAAGGACATAACAATCACAAGAGCAAAAACACTTACTTTCTATTATCTTTAATAAAATGGTATTACAATAATCAGAAAAGTAACACACTATAGCCACATGGGCATTTTTATTATAATAGTTTGCAAAGCAGAGCCAAAGTCTACACTTCTGGAAATGAACCCCAAAATCCCCTTTATCCCTATTTAAGTAGCATAATTAACCACCTTAGAATATTCTATAAAGTGAATTTTTCCCATTTTGGCATCCAACAGTTCAATTTCCCTCTTTAAGTAATTTTTGTCGCTATTCCTTTTGTATTAAAACTTGAGTCCCACTGGCCCAACTTATGAAAACCATAACTTGTGAATTGATGAGTCAATTGGCTATTATGGCCCCATTTCAAAAATGCCACAAAGCGCTCTATGAACTAGGTTGGCAAAACACTAGTTGATCAACGTTTGATCTGATGAACTATAACTGATTGAATGTTTGAGGATGATACGTTGATGATCATCGAGCTGCAAAAGTGAATGCAAGAAATTAAATCAGTTAATGTATTCTATTATCATTGATTTCAAATTAATATAATCTGATTGATCATACACATATTGGTCATAACCTTGAAGAACTCAATAGACAAAGTTTATGTTATCGGTAAAACATAAAAATTCAGTATACACCGAGTGATAGTATACACTGACGGACAGTGCACACCGACAGATAGCGTAAACTGAGCATAACTGAAGTTGTCACCGAGCATAACTGAAATCAATGACTGAGCTAACTGGAGTTGATGACCGATCAGAACTAAAGTTCAATAACGACAAAACACTTAGCTGGCAGGAGCTATATTTAGACTGATTGATTGATTGCTTTATTTCTAACTAAAGCATGGAAGATATTTAAAGAGTAGTTATCAAGGAGAGATCTACGAGATAAAACTAAAGCAGAGCTTTACAAGATAAAGCAAATAATGCCAAGTTTTACGGATCAAGAAGTGATCTACAAAAAAAATAAGGAGATTAAGCTGCTAATCATGTCTATATAAAGAGACAAGGAATTCATTATGAATAGAGAGGAATGCTGAATATAATTTTGGTGAAGATAGAAGTCTTCATGTAGATCTAATCATACAGGCTGAAGAACAGAGCCAAAGAATTTTGCAGACACCGAGCAATAGAGGACAGAACATTCACCGAGTAGAAAGAAGAAAGAATGAAAGCAAAGGAACTGAAGTGAACATTGATCAGATAGGTATTATTGGACTAACAATAGATCTAAATATCTACAAGTTAAAGTTGTATTTTGAATAGATCATTTACTGTATTAGTTTAACCATTGATTCAGAAAATATCTTAACCGAGTGGGATTTAACCATCCTTATTGTATTGAGACACTCAAGAGTAACAAAATATTTTCTTGTTGACGCCATAGTGAATACTAGGTCAAAAGACAAAATGTTAGTTTTAAATCCTCTAACAAGGTCGCACTTAACAATGTGCTGTAACCTCTAACAGGGATGGCTCTTCACCGAGCTCACTTTAGAAGAGTGAAAATTTTGGGTTACCGGTCCCAAGTGGTTTTTCTCTTAACAAGGTTTCCACGTTAAAATATATGTGTCAAATATGTATTTCTTTCATTGCATTGGTCTTCTATTTTACAAATTAGTAATACTGGATTGGTCGGTAAACACTAAGTTCAATTGTTGTTATTAGGTAAATTCTAGAAAAGATAAACAATATATCTTACCGAGCAGGTTATATTTGATAAATATATTTAAGGCATACATCTCAATATGGACTGAAAGATAACTAGAGGATATTATATTTGAGATATAAATTTTGGTTGGATTTTTGGAATTATTTGAAGGCCACTGATTCACCCCCCCTTCTTAGTTATTCTAACAATCGGTATCAGAGCTTTGGTGCTTGGAATAAAGTTTAAAGACTTAAGCTAAAGATCACAAGATGAGTAAAAGGGATGTGCCTAAGTTGAACAAGGACAACTTTGCATCATGGAAAAGCAGGATAAGACTTCATCTATCAGGTATTGGAAATGATGTCACACAATACTTGGATACTAAATATGTTGCACCTACTAGACCTCTAACTGTTGATTAATTGAGAGAGAAACATGAACACATTTCTATGATGATAGAACTTGCTTCTTCATTATCCGATGCTAAATTTGAAGATGTGAAAGCATGTACCTCTGCAAAGAAAATGTGAGACAAACTCAAGCTAGTACATGGAGGAGACACCAATGTGTTGAGAACTAAAGCTTAAAGCCTAAGAGAAAAGTTTGATGACCTAAGAATGAAAGAAGGAGAGAACATCACTCAGTACAGTAGAAAAATCAAAGAAGTTGTTAATGCTATATGTGGAGTAGGAGGAGTACTTGAGGAAGAAACAGTTGTAAGTAAAATTCTGAGAACCTTACTACCTATTTATGCTATTAGAGTATCTGCAATTCAAGAAATGAGAGCATTAGAAAATAACAATGTTACTCTTGATAGTTTGATTGGTAGACTTATTTCATTTGAGATGAACAACTATGACAACAATGTCTTACCAACTATTGAGTCTGCATTCAAATCTTCTCTGAAAATAAGCAAATCTAGTCACAAACACACTATGAGAAATGATAGTGACAGTGATAGCGATGAACAAGAACTTGATGAACTTAAAGCACTAATGGCTAGAAGATTACATAGAGGTAAAGGAAGATATAAAGGTAAATTACCATTGGTTTATTTTAATTGCAAAGAAATTGGACATTTTGCTGCTGGATCCCTTAACAAGAGAAAGGATGAAAGAAACAATGACATATCTTATGAAAAGAAGTTTGACAGAAGTGATGGCCGAGACTACATAAACAACTGACACTCTGACAAAAGAGATAAATGAGATTACAAGGACAAAGGCAAGAAGGCTTGTTACCTGGTTGAGAACAAAGCTGGAAATTCTACTACTGGTTCTGATGAAGATGTTGAGGTAGTATTTGTTGCTATGAAGGATGATTCAGACAAAGAGGAAAGGTATGTTGAAACTACACTCATATCTAAAGTTAGCAAAAATGATGTCTAGATTATTGATAGTGGTTGTCTTCATCACATGACTGGAGATAAATAAAATTTTGAAACTTTTGAATATTATAATGGTGGATCAGTTAGGATGGGTAATGACTCACCTTGCCCAGTTGAAGGAAAAGGTACCATAATGTTGAATAATTTGATCATATGTGAAAATGCATACTGGGTGAAAGGACTTAACTATAATTTATTGAGTGTTTCACAGCTGAACAACACATGACACCAAGTTGCATTTGAGAACAAAAAGGAAATGATCTATAATGAAAAAGGAAAGTTGATCGGTACTGGTGAACAAACAAAAGGTAATCTATTCTATCTTGATGATATTGAGACCACTTGTTTATTGGCTAGAAATGAAGACGTTTGGTTGTGGTATAAAATGTTATGTCATGTGAATTTTGACAACATGGTTAAGATAAGTAAGAAAAGAAAAGTAAGAGGCTTACCGAGAATGTCAAAGCCTGACCATGTTATGTGCAAGAATTGTCAAAAAGGAAAAATGACAAAGTCTATTTTCAAGAGAAAAACCTACACATCTAATGCTATTCTAGAGTTAGTCCATACTAACCTATGTGGACCAATGAGAACAAAGAGCTATTATGGTGATAGATACTTTATTCTATTTGTTGATGACTATTCTAGGATGATGACTATTATGTTAAAAGATAAATTTGAAGCATTTAAGATGTTCAAATGGTATAAAGATAAAGTTGAAAAACAAAGTGGAAAGGAACTAAAATGTTTAAGATCAGATAGAGGAGGAGAATTTATTTACGATGAATTCACTAACTTTTTAATGAGCATGGGATTACAAGACAAGTTTCCGCACCGAGAACACCACAACAAAATGAGATTGCTGAAAGGAGGAATAGATCAATTGTTGATTGTGCCAGAACACTGATGATTGAAAAAAGGCATCACACAAATATTCTAGAGAGAAGCTATAAGTACTATTGTCTATACACTAAACTGAGTTCAATTGAAGAAAGACACCAATAAGACACCTTATGAGCTATGGTATGGATACACACCAAATGTGAGTTACTTTAGAATTTTTGGAAGTCAATGTTATATATTGAAAGATGATAGAAATGGGAAAATTGACTCTAAAAGTGATGAAGGAATGTTTCTAGGATATTCTACTAAAAGCAAAGCTTATAAATGTCTGAACAAATCTTCTAACAAAATCATTGAAAGTGCAAATGTTAAAGTGAATGAATTTGCTGAGAAAAATGATGAGGAAATAAGAAAGGAACCATAAGATTACAATAGATTTGTCTACATAGAAGAACCTGACACCTTTCTTGAGCAACAGGACAATGCAACCGAGCAACATAATGCACACACCGAGAATCGGGAAAATGCTCATAATGTTGAACTGAGTGATAATGAAGATCACAATGATGATCAAAATGAAGATCAAAATGGAGAACATAGATCTGAACCTGTACTTGCTAAATATGTTATAAGAACCATCCATAAGACCAAATCATTGGAGACAAAAGAGCTGGAATGAGAACAAGAAGTAAGTCTCTTAACACTAGATGTTTGATTTGTGATTTTGAGCCTAAATTTTTTAATGTTGAACTTGAGAATCAAGAATGGGTTAGTGCAATGAATGAAGAGATTGAATAGATTGAGAAGAATAAAACATGGACATTAGTACCTAGACTGAATGACAAAAATGTCAATGGTACCAAATGGATATTCAGAAATAAACTCAATGAGAATGGAGAAGTCACAAGAAACAAAGCAAGACTAGTATGAAAAGGGTATGCACAAGAAGAAGTTATTGAATATGGAGAAACCTTTGCACCCGTTGCTAGACTAGGAGGAATAAGAATTCCACTTTCTTATGTTGCTTTTAAAGGATTCAAAGTATACCAAATGGATGTTAAATCTACATTTTTGAATGGAATACTAGAAGAGGAGGTATATATTGAACAACCTGAAGGGTTTGTTGATCCTAACAAGAGGAACATGGTTTGTGGACTACACAAAGCCTTGTATGGATTAAAAAAAGCACCGAGAGCATGGTATGAAAAACTTCACTCTTATCTCATTAGTATTGGATTTTTTAGAACAATTGACAACAATATTCTATATTTGAAAGGAGATATTGATGATAAGACTTTGATTGCTAAGATATTTGTTGATGATATCATATTTGGAAGTAATGATATTCAATGCAAATCATTTGCTAAGGAAATGAGAAAAGATTATGAAATGTCAATGTTTGGAGAGATCAATTTTTTTCTTGGTCTACAGATTCTACAACAGGAAGATGAGATCTACATCACACAATCCAAATACATCAAAGAAGTTTTGAAGATATTCAAGACAGAGGACTCAAAACTAGTTGGAACACCTATGGAAACCAGATGCAAACTGACAAAGGAAGACAAAAAAACTGTGGTAAATCAGACCTTATACAAATCTATGATTGGCAAGCTAATGTATGTTGTACATACTAGACCAGATATAACACATGTAGTTGGTATAGTTACAAGATTCTCTACTAATCCTAAGGAATCACACATGACTGCTGTCAAAAGAATTTTGAGATATCTGAATAATACTGAAGACTATGGTTTGTGGTACAATAAAGAAGGCAAATTTGAGCTACAAGTTTATACCGTTGTTGATTGGGCTAGAAACTTAGATGGTAGAAAGAGCACAATAGGAGGAGCATTCTTTATGGGTGACAGACATGTCACATGGATAAGTAAAAAGCAAGGATACATATCTCAATCAACGACAAAAGCAAAATATGTGGCTGTTGCTACAAATTGCTCTAACATTGCATGGATGAAGCAATTGTTGAAAGGTATGAATGAAGAAATTCTTGACCCAGTAATTATCTATTGTGATAATACACGTGCTATAAATATTTCAAAGAAACTTGTAATGCATGCTAAGACAAAGCACATAGCTATTAAGTATCATTACTTGAGGGAATAAGTACAAGAGAAAGAGGTGATACTGGAATATGTACAATCCAAAAAACAACTAGCAGACATCTTCACAAAACTGTTACCAAAGGATACATTTGAGTATCTGAGGAATAGACTAGGGGTTAAACCCTTGTCTACTGGTCACTAAGCTTACTAGGAGGCTGCATCAACCTACACATTATCAGAAGATCAATCATGTTGATGTAAGCTAAGATATGGACTGTAATGACATATCAGTACAAGAAGGTACTTATTTGAAACATAGACAAGAGATATTATTGGCTAATACAAATTTGTATTGTTGATGGAGAGGAGATTCAATAATATATTTTTGTTTGGCATTGCTATCAAAGGGAGAGAAGAATTCAATGAAATATCCATTAGAGAGAAGTACATCCAGAGAGGGGAGAAATGAAATAACCATCCATCAAAGGGAGAGAATTGGAGAAAAGATTCTACAAGAAAGGGAGAGACATAATTAGAAAATAGAATTGCTGCACCTATCCATTGAAGGGAATGAAGAAAGGGAGAGCACACAAAAAGAATCAAATCTAAGCTATAAGAGCTTACCAAGACTCAGATATTTGAATTGGTTATAGAATAATAAGATTGGTATGTTATGGCATATCTTATACTACATATTTCATAGTATGTTGCCATCAATGCCAAAGGGAGAGATTGATGAACTATAATTGATTGAATATTTGAAGATGATAAGTTGATGATCATCGAGCTACAACAGTGAATGCAAGACATTAAATCAGTAATGTATTGTATTGTCATTGATGTCAACTTAATATAATCTGATTGTTCATACACATATTGGTCATAACTTTGAAGAACTGAAGAGACAAATTTTATGTTATCGGTAAAACATAAAAAGTCAGTATACACCGAGTGACAATATACACTGATGGATAGTGCACACCGACGGACAATGTAACACTTAGCTAACAAGAGCTATATTTAGACTGACTGACTGATTGCTTTATTTCTAACAATCAATTAAACTAAAGCATGGAAGATATTTAAAGTGTAGTTATCAAGGAGAGATCTATGGAATAAAACTAAAGCAGAGCTTTACGAGATAAAGCAAAGAATGTCGAGTTTTACAGATCAAGAAGTGATTTATGACAAAAATAAGGAGATTGAGTGGCTAATCATATCTATATAAAGAGACAAGGAATTCATTATGAATAGAGAGGAATTTTGAATTTGATTCTAGTGAAGATAGAAGTCTTCATGTAGATCTGATCATACAGGCTAAAGAACAGAGCCAAAGAATTCTGCAGGCACCGAGCAACAAAGGACAAAGCATTCACCGAGCATAAAGAAGTAAGAATGAAAGAAAAGGAAATGAAGTGAACATTGATCAGAGAGGTATTATTGGACTAACAATAGATCTGAATATCTGCAAGTTAAAGTTGTATTTTGAACAGATCATTTACTATACCAGTTTAACCATTGATTCAGAAAATCTCTTAACCGAGTGGGATTTAACCGTCCTTATTGTATTGAGATACTCAAGAGTATCAAAAGGTTTTCTTGTTGATATCATAGTGAATTCTAGGTCAAAAGACAAACTATTAGTTTTAAATCCTCTAACAAGGTCGCACTTAACAGTGTGTTGTAACCTTTAACATGGTTAGATCTTCACTGAGCTCACTTCAGAAGAGTAAAAAATTTGGGTTACCGGTCCCAAGTGGTTTTTCCCTTAACATGGTTTCTACATTAAAATATGTGTCAAATGTGTATTTATTTCATTGCATTGATACTTTGTTTTACACATTAGTAATACTGGATTGGTCGATAAACACTAAGTTCAATTATTGCTACTCGGTAAAGTCTAAAAAAGATAAACAATATATCTTACCGAGCAGGTTATATTTGATAAATTTATTTAAGGCATACATCTTGATGGACTGAAAGATAACTAGAGGATATTATATTTGAGATATAAGTTTTGGTTGGATTTTTGGAATTATTTTAAGGCCACTGATTCACCCCCCTCTTAGTTATTCTAACATGATCCCCTTTTGGAGCCTCTAAGGCCTTCAAAACTGAGTTCAAAGTTCTTTTGTACCACCCCGCCAAAATAGAAAATGCAATATCTTCAAAAGCAGACTTGATCTTGCCATGAAACTTTACTAACAAGCTTATATATCCAAAATGAACCTCCAAGGAAGCAACTAGAATAATATGTTCCCACATACTTACCAAAAATAGTAAACCTATCCAAAGCTAGCCCTTATTGAAAACTAGACAATATTTTTGGGTGATGCAAGGTTGCTCTTACACCCTGGATGCTCCTACATTAATTTTTCAATCAATTGAGTTCAACTCTTTAATCAAATCCAGTTGACTCTTCAATCTATTTTGGTCATCTCCTCAATCACAAAATCCTGATTGAAATCCAGAATTTCTATACAATGAGAGATAATTCTCATTATTGATAACCACATTTTTCGAATTCTCACGTTGTCAACATTGGGGTGAATCTGAGAGATCATTTTTACATTGAGAAGGAGAAATCCAAGGGATATTTCACATTGGTTTGAATTTGTGATTACATTATTATTCATGCATTTTAGTTATTTCATTATTCTTATTTGATGTCAGAAAGATTGTATTGCTTTAATATTGACCTTTTTGTGGTTGAGATCTAACTGGGTTATTGCAGGATCAATGATTTTAGACCTATGTGCTACTTTATCTGCACATTAGTTACATCTGTGTGGTCATTTTTAAATTAAAAAGAACAAAAATATTTCCTTTCATTGCATTTGTTCTTTCACTTTTTCAAAATAATAAAAAGAACAAAATTATTTCATTTCATCCATGTGTCTATTTCATTAAATTATTTCTTTCATTAGATTAAATTATTGCAATGCATATTTTCTAATTCTTAGATTATAAATATGTTTTATTTCTTTTAACAATACTTTAGTGCCATTGATATGTCATTTCATAGTGATGACTATGATATGTTGGATGAATTCCTTGATGGCTTCATCTCTATCAAGTCTTCCTCTATGTCTCCTAAACCATATATTTTCCAAAGGTTAATTAATATGATACATGTGAATGGTTACACTAATAACAATGATAAACCCAAATTTGTTGTCCATCTTCATCAAGATAATCCTCAACCAATAAATAAACCTATGATTTTTGTCCAAAAGTTGTCGCGATTCCAACAATTTTTTAACTCCTAATAAACCTTTAATTATTATTAAAGGAAGAGCCAATAGTCCCTTGACTTTTGCAAAACAAAACAGCCAAAAGTACAAAGTGATTGCCCATGCATATAACATGAGGAATAATAGGAAACCTACTACTCCAACT
Source organism: Thuja plicata (assembly GCA_018584345.1). Lineage (NCBI taxonomy): Eukaryota > Viridiplantae > Streptophyta > Pinopsida > Cupressales > Cupressaceae > Thuja > Thuja plicata. Next base: position 1,967,985 of record MU224708.1, read on the forward strand.
ATTTCAACTTCCCTTCCTACATCTAAACCCGTGCTTTTTTCTGCACCTCGTCTTCCTCAAAATCTTAGAAAGGAGTATTACCTTCTTGAACAACTTCATACCACTCTTGCCAAGATATCCCTTTGGGAGTTGATTAAAAATTCATCTACACATCATGGAATGTTGAAAGAAGCTTTAAAATATATGAATGCTCCACCACCTATGCAACCTAATAATATGTTTGATTTATTGGAATGTATGTAAACATCTAGACCCAAGGCTTCTGGAATTATGTTTTCTCAAGATGAATTGCCTCCTTTGGAGATTCAAAACCAATATGATCCTCTCATGTATAAATTATCATACTACTAAGTGAACTTTTATTGATAATAAATCCTATATTAATGTTTTTTTAATCAAAAGTGGGTGAACCACTTATATATATATA
>MU224708.1:1968461-1983154 GCA_018584345.1 Thuja plicata
ATACAATTATAACAAACTTCCATACCTGACAATTACATAGATAACTATTATTGCCCCCAAGGCCAATAACACCCATATCCTTGGCATGATGTGTAAACCCTACAAAATTTGTATTTAAAATAGATTAATAGATCCTATCTTAATGTTTGTAGCATTGAGTTGTTGTATAAGATTAATGTGGATAGTTCTATAACTCAACCTAATCCTTTCTCTATTTGTGGCTTTGATAATGTTGCGAGAGATACCCTAGGTATTATAACATTATTTGTTATTGTAGGACCTGTTAACCCTTGACTACATCTATTCATGTAATGCCTGATACTCTTAATTAAAACCTTCTTTTAGGGAGACATTGGTTACATATTATGCAAGTCATCCACTCGACTCTTCATCATAAGGTTACTCTTATACATAATATTATGTATACCATTGAAGTTGATCATAAGTTATTATCGTCACGAGGTATTGTAACCTTATTCCAAGCTTGAAAGCTCAATAATCTCTTGCAACTTGGAATTATATTTAGGCATGTGGGTTTCCTATTGTGAATATCATGCTCTTGGTTATATAGGGATAGTTCCCTTTTCAATACCTCCTAAAACTCTATTTGACTAGGAAAAGGGGTAGAAAGATGTGCTCTGAAATGAAACTCTATTCTAGGAGGTGATGCACCAAATGTGTGGGAGGCCTATCATTTGTATTAACTCACAATGTATTCCAATATAGAGTCTTGCTTTATCGCAACTCAAATAATAACATGCAATACATAAAGATTCATAGGGAGGTCCTAGATTTAACAAGTTCTTGAAGGAATTGAATTTTGTAGAACTCCAAATTATCAAACATAAAGAAAACAAAACCTATCGCTTGAACTAGCCCAAGATTTATTTCTCCATTAGTCATATATGACACATAATACGATGAATTATAATAAATCACAGTAACTATATTGAATCATCTATTCATTATTTCAAGACAAGAAATATTCAAGAAGGGAAAACACTGCTTCTTTATTGGAGATAAAAGGAGTTTGTATACAAATTGAAAAATGAACTTCTATTGAGATACAATCTCTTCTTTTTTCTTTAAGCAAAAATCCAAAAGTAAGGAACTAGAAAGAAAAGAGAAAATGAAAAGCCTTATAGGAAGAAGGCCTAAACCTAACAGACGAAAGAACTAAGCCCAAACTACACCTATAAACTGAAGTTTCTCCTTGAAATGATCTTTAGTTGGTGATATTCAACCTTGAACTCTCCATGATATGAAATATCCTTGGATCATACATAACCAAAAAATATGCAAAAATAATTAAAATCTAACCCATAACAACTTTAGGTGGGCCCAAAGTATTCCTCAATCAATATATCACACATGCGGGCTTCCAAAACTGAAGTAGAACTACTACATTTGTTCCAAAATTCCAACTTTAAAGGCCTTTAACTTCCACTCAAATGATTCTTACCTTGGTTAAGTGAAGCTTGATCCCCTTCTTGATTTGCATAATATAAATATCTAATCGTTTCCCTCCATGACACTGTTGTTTATGACTTATATTGTCCTTTTTTGCACCTCACATCTCTACTTGATACTTCATTAATTATTTGATGTATTCTCTATTGGCCCGCATCTTTACTCATAATTACATATATTTCCTTGACTAGCGGTCTACCTTTTTAGCATTTGATACCCCCCGTGATTTTACAATCTTCATGATTTAACACTCTCAAGACCCTAGGACCGTGTTCACTGCTACACCAACTATTCCATTATACCTCTATAGTTCCTCACTTACCTTTTTATGATGTCTGTACTTATGTGTGTGTGTTTTATTGTCTTGATTTCCTTCTTTGGATCATAGGAAGCTTTAATGTGTAGTGTTATGTGTTGTAAATAATGGGAAGTATGTACTTGTAACACCTCACAATTGGCATCTTGCAACCCTAACCAATTTTGTTGCATTTGTCATTCTTCTGAATCATCTAAGTCCTATTGTACTAGGCAATTCTGAGTTTTGACTGACTCTACTCGACCTAAGTGTCAAATGCAGAAAATCCTAAATCTGCATTAATCATACATTATATTTAATTCCTAAAATATCAATTACTTAGCTAAATAAACCCTATGATTGAATTAATTTAATTATAAAGTCCTAGCACTTAAATCAAATTAAATTTACCCCTTTTAGCTAAAACACATAAAAAGGAATTAAATAATATTTAATTATTAATTAAATATCCTCATTTCAATAATTGAATTTAATTATTTAGATAATTGAGAAAAACATATTTATGAGGTCATATTCTATTTATTTAATTAAATATTCTCTCAAAAATCTTCTCTCCTGTTTAGAAATAGAAACTTTGAATTAGCTGTGCTTTAAAGAGAAAGAAAACAGTTAAAATAAAAAAGAAAATAGTTTAAAGCAAAGAGAAAACAATTCACAATTTTCTTTTAAAGAAAGCTTTCTATTTTGAACTGGCTTTTCTATCTGTTTTATTTCTAAAAGCAAACTTTCTATTATGAGCAGACTCTCAGTCTATAAAAGAGTTCCCATTTCTCATTCAAACCCCCGGATCATTCATATCCATTGTTAGAATAAAGAATTGCTGCTACATTTTAGAACTCATCATCTCATTTCAATTAAGCTCATTTGCAATATAATAGCTTCATTTTCTTAGATTAATCTCATATTTCTTATCATGTCTTATTTTAATTTCATTTAGATTAATCTTGCATCTTTCATGTTCTTAGATTAATCTTGCATTACATTACGTTGCATTCATGGAGAAAAATCCTTCGTTCTTGGATTGGTCTAGGTTGTGAGATTCTTGTTATGAGAGCCATTCAAAACCCACGTCTACGATAGAAGGCAATAGGTCAAATCATACAGGCATGTAGGATGAATAAATCATATTCACTTTTGTATGTGGCTGATGAACAAGGACTATGTTGAAGTGTATGGTTGAATAACAAGGCCAAATTTAGCATATACATTTCTGGCGCCCACCGCGGGGCTCAAAAATTAATTTATGGCCTCATTCTACACTTTTTTTGATCAATTCTGGTTTTTGTCCATACGACTCTATAATGAAAATTCACACAAAATTTCTTGTATAACCATGCAAAGTTTTGCAAGTACATGCATTTCTTTGTGCGCACATCTGGGATTCTTCGCGCGGGCTGTGATACTTATTCACGCGACATTTGACTCCAGTGATCTTTAAATTGCAGTTTTTGATATCTTTGTTTCTGCTATTTTCTAACCACTAATGATTTCTCTTTGTTGTTGATTGTGTTTTTCTAGTTTTTATCTCCGAAACAACTTAACAGTGGTTTGCAGGACGCTGAAATGAAGAAAGAAATTACAAACTACTAATGCATTTACTGCAGGATGCTTTTTGAAGACCTATGTGTTTTCACAAACCTCTCATGTCTATTTTTAGTAGTTAGAACACACTTCGGTTGGTGCTTAAAATGAATCATTGTCTTGCATGATTGAAGTGTTTTCTAGTTTGTAATTCCAAGAACTATATGAACGTATCCTCTCCCCTCACCTTTATGGATCTTGGGTGCAGGAGAAATTCATATGATTCTTCTAGAGTAGCTACCTCCCAAGTGCTTTAGCAGAGCTAGTGAGAGTGGATTGCCCAACCGGTAACAGGCTAAAGCCAAGCCCTTCCAAACCGGTATATAAAAAATGCCATTGTGATTAATCTCATAATGGACAGGTGTGAATTCGTTGTGGCAACAAAAATATCCTCCAGTACCCTAGTGGTGCGTTAAAGTCCCGACATTGTTAAGGTGAAAGCCTTGCTTTGAAAGGATTGGGAGAGCCCCCTTAATTGGGAAAATGAATTGATCACAACCACCTGAACGGATGTCCTTACTACAAACTATTGTTATAGTATCCAAAAACCCTCTATCTATTGGCGCAGAAGGTCAGAGACTGACTAAGATACCCCACACTTTTATGGCTCTTAGTAGAGACAATAGCTCTTTGGGAAGCAATTCCTTTGGGGTTCGAAGCTTGGTGTGCTTGAGAAGTGAGTGCACATGTACGGAGGAGCTTGTGCCTCCAAGATTCTAAGTTGTCTGCTATGAGTAAGCATCGCTGAACTTTGGTTCAAGTAGGGATTCAACAGATACTACCCTGGCTATCCTAGGATCATGATGTGTCTGTTCTGGTACTGCAAACATTCTACTTAATGTGTTTTGCATGGGTGTATCATTTAAATAATCGAAACAAATGTCAAATCATACAAACTGTCAATCTTGAACATATCCAAAACAATCTATAACTCGAACTCTCTATCATAAAACAACATGATCTTGTCTCAAAAAATGCAATCTGGTCTTAACTGTCTAATTATGTAGAATTTCACTTTTTCACTGCCAAGTCTTGCGCGAAATTTTTCCATCTTCGCATCATTCTATGAGAAACTTCACGTGACACACTGTCAATCATCGTGCGACATGTTGCAATTTTGCTGCTATTTTATTCACCAGTCTGCCATTATTTTCAAAAATTTCCATGCGGGACTGCATAGTTTTGCACACACCTATGAGAATCTTTGCATGAGAAAGTACTTCTTTGCACGAGTCTGCAACATTTTGTCAAAACAACGAGCGATTTCTCGTCTATCCAGCGTCTTTCTACAAAATCTGATCTCTGTTCTGGGTCTATTTATCTACCTTCTATCTACACACAGTCTACAACTTGGTTTCTTCGGTTGAGAATTACATGATTCTTGCTTAAACTGGTCTCGTCTCATATCTTTTGGTCTATTCCTACTGTGTCATCATATTTTGTGTCGCAATAGTCATCTCTTGGTTGTTCGAGCCTCATTTCTAATGATTTGCACCAAGTATACTTCACCTTTTGACACTTTTTGTACATTTACTTTGAGACAGTTTCAAGTGTGATCCTAGTTCACATCCCTTGTAAAATCTTTGTCTATGACTGTTACAACTCAAAGTGGAAAAATATTCCCTTCACCTATTGCTAGACAAGGTAGGGGTAGACCTATCAATTAAGAAGAATCTGTGCTTTCCACACCATTGTTAGCTACATCTAGTGAGGAATCATCTTGATCTCCCTCTCTGGTACATTGACCTTACGTCAAACGATAATTTCCAGTGGATTTTAGTCAGGTTCAAAACCCTTTGTTCCAAGAGGATCCAAATTTTGAAGACACTCAACCATCTCATACTAAGTCTTTACACACTAAACACTTGCATTCTAGCAAGATGGCAGATCATGACCAATTAGGTGAACATAGCAGAGCTGATCTCTCTAAAACCTGGGGTAAATTCCATTTTCAAGAACCCCCTAATGATAAGGAAACGAAAATAACCCAAGTAGATATTGAGAAAGCTCATGCCAATAAAGATTTTCATAGGATGATGGACATTCTCCTGGTTGAGGAAAAATAGAAATACCTTCTCGAACTAGCCAATCAAGGGGCTAAGTTACCCTCCAACTACAATGTAGAGACCGTTGTCACACAAGAGGAAGAAACTGAAAAATCCAAGTTACAAAAACAAGTTCAAAGTATGCAAGAACAAATTCTTCAACCCTTGAAGGAGAAAGACAAACCTGCTACATAGTTCACGCTGGAAAGCATATGTCCATTCCCATTTGATAAGACTCTATGCATGCCTCCTTTTCCTAAAGGAGTTGAACTTCCCAAGTACGATAAATACTTGGGTACCTCTAATCCCCAAGATCATTTGAGAGAGTTTCGTTCTCTCTCTCTATGGAGTTCATACATGATCAAACCTACCTCATGCATCTCTTCTCATGTAGTTTGGGAGGGTCAGCTATGGAGTGGTTCTCTAGACTACCAACTGGCATCAAAACTTTTGACGAAATTGCCAATTTGTTTCTACAACACTATTCTCACAACATCCAACATCTAGTTCACATCAGAGATCTTTGAAAATTGAAACAAAATCATGGGGAATCCTTCTTGACATTTATCCAAAGATGGAGACAACTTTAAAGAAGATATTCTTGCAAAATACCCGAATCCAAAAAGTTGGACATCTTTCTAGACAATCTTCTTCCCAACTTTGGATATCAAGTATAGCTGCAAGGTCCTTTAACCTTCGATGACATGATTAAGCAAGATGTGAGGATTGAGACCTTTATGGTCAAGAAAGGAGAATTGACCTTACATAAGGAAAATAAACAAGGATCTTCCTCCTTAAGCAAAGATAAATCCAAATTTCCCAACAAGAACCAAAATGTTGTGAATGATGGAGTTGTAGACAATGTGACTCCCAAGCCTCCAAAGACTTCTTTTAATCTCACCACCACCATGTAGGTAGCCAAAGCCACTGAACATGTTGTGGCATAATACAAACCAAGTACTTCACATTTTTCTAGATCTAAACCTTGGGCTCCTAGACCCAAGCGTGAGTTCACTCCTTTAGGAGAACCTCTTGATGCGGTTTACAAGACTCTCTTGGACAACTATTTACTTACTCCTCTGGATAACTCACATCCTTTTGATCTGCAACCTCGACCATCTTGGTGGAATGAATCTGTATATTGTGATTACCATCAAAATAAGGGTCACAAGATGACTACCTACATTCAATTACAACACAAGATCCAAGACCTTATTGATAGTGAGGTTATTGCTGTGGGAGGTCACAACAAAAACTCAGATCACCAAGATTTCAAAGACCCATTCCTTCCTCATGGGAAAGGTGAATCATCTAAAGGCAAGAATACTGATGCCAGGGTCAACTATACATACACCAATAATGACAATGTCATTAATATGGTTGAGCCTGTTGATGTTTAATATTGTAATATTGTCATTCTCAAGGGAAGGGAAGATACTCCCATGCCCAAAACTCCTTTCTTCTTACAAGGGCCAGTACCTCAGTCCTCCAAACAAGAAAAATCTCAGGTAAGTGCAAATGCTGTTACTCAATCTTGTGCTAAGATCATTCTCAAAGGCCTGAGCCTTCCACATCTGCACCCACACAACCTGCAGATAGAGCTATTGTTGGTTCTGCCAACAAGAACACAAATTTGAGTTCCTCATCTAATGATACCAACTACAGCATACTAGACCAACTACAACGTACCAACACTCAGATCACCATCTTTGAGCTACTAAAAATCTCCCCTGCTCACAGGGAGATCCTTGACAAAGCCCTCACCGAGGTAAATGTCCCAAAAGATCTCGAACTCAACCGGTTTCAATCCATGGTAGGTCACTTGACCTCCTCCCATTACTTGTCTCTCTCTGAGGAAGATGACCATTCTTTGAGTCACCCACACAACAACCCTTTGCACATTGAAGTCATGATTGGCCCAAAGCGCATTCAGTGTGTTCTCATAGATAACGATGTTGGCCTCAACATTTACTCTGCTAGCTTCCTTATTGAGTTAGGCTACAACAAAGACTGCATAGATGCCCACAAAAAGATTACTATTAAGGCCTATGATGAAGATGAATGAAAATCTAAGGGGCTAGTTGTGTTACCAATCAGAGTCAGCCCTGTTGAAAGAGATGTTATCTGTCAAGTGCTTGACATTCCTTTAGCATACAATATTTTGTTGGGAAGGACATGGATCCATGAAATGTAGGCTGTCCCTTCAACATACCATCAGTGCATTAAGTTCCCTTTCCAAGGATCTGAAGTGAATTTACTTGCTAATACATGCTATGATTGCAACACCCTCACAAAATCTACTGACATCTTTGTGCCTACCAACAGAGAGTCTACTGAGTTCTTCGAGACTAAACTTACAGAAATGGAAAAGGGTCTGACACTCAAGGAAACTGACATGGGAGGATATCAGATTGAACCTGTGCTATCTGTTACATCTCTGCCTTTGTCTCCACGTTCTTTTGGGAGACCTTCTAAGAACACTAAACCTTCTATATTTCCTCCTCAAACAAAATATGGTGGTACCTTTGTACAAGCCACGATACCATTAGAAGAAGAAGCTGAAAACAGGGCTATCAAAGTTTGGATCTATAAAGGAGAGGACACTTCTAAACAAACCACTCCACCTTATGACATGAAACCTGAATAGTATGGCAAGGGTCTAACTATTATGCAATGCTTTGGTTACAAAGGGAATGGTCCCATAGGTGTGAATCATAAAGGATTGATTGCACAACTTGAAGCTATTGGTCGATGAATACGTGAGTCTACAGGTATAGGCTTCAAGAAGCTAACATCTCAACTGGGGATAAACAAATTTGTACCTCAAACAGATCAACAACCGACACCATAAGGTACACCTAAATTTGAAGAGTCTGAAGACAATTCTGAGGAAGATTGCTTCCCTTGTCCCATTCCTCCAAATCTGGCAACATTCTTTATCGAGCCAGATGATTTCACACCGCGTGTCAGTACAGTTGAGACTGAGAGTGATTCTGATGAAACTACTCCACTTACTCCATAAAACTATGAGCAGTGGAAAGAAATACAAACTATCCATCTAGGTCATCATGGTGATTTGTACATACCACCACACTTCCAATAGCAGTTTGAACAAGAGCAAACTCAGCCGCTTCTCACTAAACAAGAAATAGACAATGCTACAAGCATCGATGAAGCCCCTATGTCCAACGATGCTCATCTGACTATATCATAGTTTTTAGGCAAAACTCATCCCAACTGGGGGCAAAGAGTTGATTTCACCCATGTTCTTAATATGAAACCTAATGATGAAACAAACTCTCATGAATACAAGTTTGACATTTTTTCAAGCACTCCCTTTGACATGGATATAGAAATAGTGGATACATATGAAAACCTTCTCAAAGTAGGTGAAGGGTCTAGTGAAAGGTCAAATGAGTCTGATTCTATCAATGTTAACGTGTCGTCTACCACAGTCACTAGGAGTCAAAGGAATTTGACTATACCTTTGGATGAGATTGCTCTAGGTCTTGACTTGCTAGTCCATGCCTTCAATGATTATATCGTGAACACACTTGAACCCATCACTTCTCTTTCACTCTACCATCCCGAGCTTATAGACTGTAACTCCCCTTCCCCATCTAATGAAGTCCTTACATTCCAGAATGACTATGCCCTTGCCTATTACCTTAACATTGTCGAACCTATAATGTCCTCCACTAGTGAAGAAAGTGTCAAAATGACTGAGGCCGATATCAAGTATCTCAGTCACAAAATCAAAAGAAGAAAAAATAGGCGCTCTGATGGTGAAAACCACATTGTGGTAGTGTCAGAGCCTAAAAAAGTCAAAATAAAGGATGTATCCAAGGGTGAAAACCTCTCTGAGGCGCCTGAGGATGAGATACTTGATACACTTCCAAGTCATTTCCAAGAATGATCATCTATGCTAATTGAGCCCACTCAACCAGTCAACTTGGGCATGGAAGCTGAACCTTAGATCATTCATTTGGCACAATCATTATCTGAGGCAGAAAGAGAGGAATTCATTACATTCTTCCAGAGTAAAAAGATAAAATTTGCATGGAAATATTTATATATTCCTGGATTAGATCCTAATCTAATCATGCACCACTTGTCCATTGCACCAGGCATCAAGCTTGTCAAACAAAAGCTTTGGAAAATGCATCCACATGTGGTTCTACTTGTCAAAGCTGAATTGGAGAAACTTCTTAAGGTAGTATTTATCAGAGCAATTGACTATGCAAAATGGATCTCTAATATTGTTCAGTGTCAAAACATGACAAATCTATCTGAGTATGTACAAACTTTAGACACTTAAATAAGGCATGTCCTAAGGATGACTTTCCATTGCCCAATATTGATATGATTGTAGATATGACAACAGGATATGAAATGTACTCACTAATGGATGGTTTCTCTGGCTACAACCAGATAAAGATCATGTCAGAAGACCAAGAGAAAACTGGTTTCACATGTGCATGGGGCACTTTCTATTGGAATGTCATGCCCTTTAGACTCAAAAATGCTGGTGCTACCTATCAATGAGCTGTCACCACCATATTTCATGACATGATGCATAAAAAATGGAAGATTATGTTGATGACACTCTAGCTAAAAGCATGCAACGCGAGAAACACCTTGCGGATCTAGGTCCTATACTAGATCGCATGGAATAGTTCAGTTTGAGGCTCAATCCTAAGAAATGTGCATTTTACGTAACATCTGGAAAATTGCTTGGCTACATCATCTCTGCAAAAGGCATCAAAGTGGATCTTGAGAAAGTCCAAGATATCATGGAAATGCCATCACCAAAGAATATTAGACAAATGAGAGGACTTCAAGGCTGATTACATTCTATCCGACACTTCATCTCACAACTGGCAGACAAGTCACAACCATTCACCAAGACTTTACACAAAGGTGTGACCTATCAAGGGAGTAAAGAATGTGATGAGGGGTTCACACAAATTAAACAATATCTTGTGAACCTGCCAATATTGATGCCTCCTATTCATGGGAAGGCACTTATACTTTACATCTCTGCCACAGATACATCACTGGGTGTCTTATTAGCCCAAGAAGATCATAACAACAAAGAAAGGGCTATCTACTACATTATTAGAACTCTGGTCTCATATGAAACAAACTATTCTATTATAGAGAAGGCTTACCTCGCAGTGGTATTTTCTTCACAAAAACTACGACACTACATGTTGGCTCATACTACACGCCTTATTGCTAAGATTGAGCCTCTGAAATATTTGCTCAGTGAAGCTACCCTCATAGGTAGACTAGCTAAATGGGTCATGCTTCTCAGTGAATTTGATATTGAGTATGTAGAAAGAAAAGCCATCAAGGGGCAAGCGATTTTAGATCAGTTGGTAGAAGCACCTCTAGTAGATCATCAACCATGGAACATCAAATTTCCAGGTGAGTCCATATTACTTCTCACACATCGATTCTAGACTATGTTCTTTGATGGTTCATTTACTCAACAGGGGTCAGGTGTTGGGATCCTGTTCATCACACCTCAAAGGTACTCTTTACCAAAAGCATACAAGATGTTGTTTCCTTGTACAAACAACATCACCGAGTATGAAGCCTTGATCAATGGTATGAAGATCGCCCTTGAGTGGTGAGTGGATGAGCTCAATATCCTTGGAGATTCACAATTAGTCATCAATCAAGTAAATGATATCTATCAGACAAAAGATGACAAGCTGGTGCCTTATAAAGGGTTGGTTGACGACCTCAGAAAGTATTTTGTTCACATCACATTTCAACAGGTTCCAAGAGAAGACAATAAAGCGGCTAATGCCATGGCTACTCTTGCTTCCATGCTACAGATGCCAGAAAATGATTTTTGACATGAATTTCTAGTGGAGACGTTACGCTACCCAGCCTATGATTCCCCTGAGTCCTGGGTGATCTGTTATGTCATTGGACATGACTCATCCCACTACCATCATATTTAATCCTACCTTTGTGACCAGATTGTTTTGGACACTTACACCTGGAATGAGAAACGCCACTTAATCTGCAGTGCTTCACAGTTTGTCATCATTGCTAACGACTTGTATAGGCGCAGTCTAGAAGGTACCCTTCTTAGGTTTTTAGAACCTAATGAGTCCAAATGTGCGTTAGTAGAGGTGCATGAAGGCATCTGTGGGTCTCACTCTAACGACCTAACACTGGCCCGTAAACTTATTAGAGCTGGTTACTATTCCCTTCATTACTTTATGGCCATTTCAACATTGGGCCTTTGATTTGGTGGGTCAGATTTATCCCTCGTCATCAAATGGACATAAGTTCATCATCATAGCTACAGACTATTTTACCAAATGGGTGGAGGCAGTCCCTCTCACTGTAGCCAATGGCAAATCTGTAGCTATGTTCATTCTCAACTACATCATCTGCAGGTATGGTGTACCCTCAACAATAATCACCGATAATGGGGGGCAGTTCAAAAACAAGGATTTGACGGAGCTATGCTCTAAGTTTAAAATCACTCAGCATTGGTCTTCCATCTATTATCCTTAGGTTAATGGACAGGTGGAAGCATCAAACAAGACAATCCTTAAAATCCTGCATCGCACAGTTCACAAATCTGGACGAGATTGGAATCTCCAGATCAATCCAGCTCTCTGGGCATACAGGAGAAGCATAAGAACACCAACAGGGGCTACGCCCTATGCTTTGGTTTATGGAGCAGATACTATGTTACCAATTGAGGTTGAGATTCATTCTCTATGAGTCTCTCTGAAAGGACTCATTATTGATGATGATAATAAAATATCTTGGCTACAAGAGCTAGAACTACTTGATGAACATCGGTAAGTGCCGTTTGATCACCTTAGAGCATACCAGAAAAGGATTTCCAAGAGCTATAACAAGAAGGTTTGACCAAGGGACTTCCAACTGGGTGACCTCATTCTGAGGGAGATCCCTAAGAATCAACAACATCAGATCCAAAAGGGAAAATTTGAACCAAATTGGCTCGGTCCGTATGTTGTCACTGCAGTGTTCTAGTCTAGCACCTATCAAATTTATACTACTAAAGGGGAGCAAATCAAGGAGCCCATCAACACTCTTCATCTGAAATGGTTCTACAACTAAGACATCTTTCGTGTGCTCATGTATATAGTAAAGTCCTAAAAAAATCCTAAAAATCCTAAAAAGTCCTGAAAAAATGATCATCTTAGTGAAAACCTAGCGATAGGCGCTTTGATGTATCTCCAAAAAAATTATATATTCCAAAAATACAAAAAAAATTTAAAAATTGAAAAATACAAAAAGAGAGAGAAAAAGAAAAAAAAGTGCCATTGATGAAAACCTAGCAAACAAGCGTCATGGTAGCAAAAAAAAAAGAATTTCTACCAAGATGGTGAAAACCTGGTAAACAGGCGACTCTTGTTCCATATTGCTATATCTATCGCAACACCACTTGGCTTTATGCATTTGCTTTCCTACTTGCATTTGCTTTTTGCATGCTCTCCATTCCCGTTAAGACTCCAACTTACATGGATTGAAAATGGTCATACTCTCGGGGCAACCCTCTTGGTCTAGGGGGCACTACCCTATTGCCTTTTGGGATCTACTTCATGACAGTCACCAATGGTTCTCACTGCGTCTGCCTACTTTCACTTAGCTTATACTGAGTTCTCTCTCCTTGAGAATCTCCCTCACATCAGTCACTAGTGGTTCTCACTGCGTCTGCCTACTGATGTCTAGCTAGTACTATGATCTTCTTAAGCATCTCTCTCACGTCAGTCACCAATGGTTCTCACTGTGTCTGCCTACTATCACTGTACTATTGAGATTGATCACATCCATTACAGTTGGAGTTATACTCAAATGCTCTATCTATCAATACTCGGTCTTGATGATTCTTTGCTTTAGTTTGTACATAGCTTTCAGTCACTTTTGTGACACTCTGGTTCCTTTACGAACCCTCCTGACTTGACACTGACTTAGCACCATAAGCCTGGAGGCAACCACATCGAGTTTGCCCTCGTAGCACAAGTCAAGTCATTCATCAGACATTACTTGGGGGCACAAGTCCCCAATTTGATCACATCTTTGGTTTACACCCAAGTCAATAATCTTGTCACTTCTACAAGACAAATCGCTACTGACACAAACTGGTGTTTTTCAACACCACCATAAATAGTATTTTTCAACACTATCCTTGGACACATCTGTGTTTTTCAACACACATTGGATATCGCAAATGTAAACATCTATTGATAACAATCAAACACAAGGCACTCACAAGCACAACGATGTTTTTCAACACCTCATACACATACATATTCAAAAACTTTGAAACTAGCTGAGCTATGATTGAATCTTTCTTGGTATGCTATCTATTCTCATGGATTTCATTGATATTTTCTTTGTATACTGCTTATTGGTGTAGTCCCGATGATTCAGCAACGTCAAATAAACAGGGTGTATGTGATAAGATCTCCCGCATTAAGGTGGAAAAGCCTCACATCCCTCGATCTTGTTTATTTGCACACCATGGTGAGGTTGGTACTATCTCCTTGACTGTTATTTCTCTATTTGTTTATGCATGATCGTACTCATGGTTATCTTGGCTTTGAATGCCTTGATACTGGTGTACTCTTGCAACATCAACTAGAAACAATGTTCAGGTCATCTTGGCTTTTATTCCCTGGTGCTTACGTTTGTTTCCTACATTTTATCCGATGAAAGTCATATTCATATCCTTATGGTCGTAGTGGCACCAGTAAGGATTGTATCGACTCCGATGTTCCAAAAAGATTAATGATGATGATTATACGATGGGTCTCACAACCATGTCCTAGGAATTGCATCTAGCATAGGTTTGCATTTTCATTCTAGACTTGCATTGTGGCAGCAATTCGATGTTCACTTCAATGTGTTCTCCTGGATTTGTACATTGGGGAGTTCTTCAGCGTCCTAGTTTCATCATGACTGCACAAGTGTTCGATCCTCGCTCTCGATTCTTCACATGTTCTCTTGGTTAGCATCTGTCACACATCTGGACACCCTCCATGAGATGTTAGTACCATATACATTACATTTGCATTATCATTTACATATTGCATTTACATATTTCCATTCACAAGTGGATTTACATAAATCATCTACATACATACAACTTTGCATCTACATCGACATGTGCATCGCATAAACTCATAAACATCACATACATGTGCATTTCATACATCTACATATATTCAAAACATGTTTATTCATTAGCATACATTCTAAATCATCTAAACATATAAGCA
>MU224708.1:1983812-2020526 GCA_018584345.1 Thuja plicata
GATCCTCCTGCATCATGTCCTCCACCGATACCTCCTGCTGATCTATTTGCTCTGGTACATCATCTAACTGTGCCATCGTCCTCCTCCTACTTTGTCGACCGCTTCTACTTGCACCAGGATCAGTCCACATCTGTCATGCGGGCATGTCCACATGTATAGTGCGTGGCTGTAGAACCTACTGTGGTGGTGGCCATGGTACCTATTGTGGTGGAGGCACTGGCACCTACTGTTGTGGCACATGTAGGTGCACTACCTACGTTGGTGCTCCCATACCAACTAGATCTATGAATCGTGGGAAGGGATGAGTCATGAAATACTCCCTGTACTCTGCAGTCATGCCACCATCTACAATCGTGCTCAGATAATCCCATCGAGTCTGCGCTAGGGATTGTATGTCAATCATGCATCGACTAGTATCCAACTTGGTCCACCATCCCTTCCTAAGCTCATCAGCAAAATGAGCATAGGAACAGTACTCTTGTGAAATCTCCTGTGCCCGAACAAACTACCACCAGACACGTGTCCGAGGATACTGCTCAATAACGAATATAGCTCGATCGAAGAGGGACCATGACACAAGCATGTAACCCAACTAATTTTTGGCATTGTCCCAATCCTCTGTCAACCTCCATGGTCACCATGTCATAGCTACCAAATCATCAAGGGTCGCTTGCCACTGCTCTATCTTACCCAGCGCGGGCTGAGTAATTAATCCTTTGTAGCTGCATATGTAGGGCTCCAGTGGCTCCCTCAGATCATCGCATATGGGCTGGGTAACCGACAGGTGCTCCCATGCCCACACCTATAATAAAAATACCCCTGCAACCATGCTATTCACCTCTCTATAGGCGATCTCGCGCATCTCGTGGTACATATGGGCCAGCATACACTAACCCCACCCATATTTGATCGGCTTTGCTAGCATCCTCTGAAGAATCTGACCCCAACCACACTCAAAACTATGCTGACCATGATCTGACATCAGATAAAATCTAAGGAATGCTGCCAACACCATGACCAATCGGTGCTCGGGCCCGTAATCCCTGATCAACTCCTCCCATGGGATGGCTCTACCCATGACGAGGTCATCCTACAAAATCTCTTGCAGTGCTAGTGTACCTGGCCGCGGCTGTACCTCATACTCCACTCTAAGAAAATGGAAGGGTATGTAAAGAATGCTATATATATCCTCTGGTTTCACTATCATCTTTCCCTGAGCTAGGTGGAAGGTGTTCATTTCCGAATAGAAACACTCCACCAATGCTCCCAGTAGTCCGTGGTTTACCCAAATCTCGGGTACCCCACAAAGATGTGACAGGCCCAAACTGTTAATATGTGCAATCTCTACATCGTCCAACTGTCTCACCAGCCCACTGATGGCTGAATGATGTGACCTAAATGCTATATCTGGGAAATCAACCTACAAGACATGCAAACAACAATGCACGATCAATATTTGGCTCATGATTCATGATAATCAATGCAAAAATGAGAATTAAAGTATTACAGACATCCTACAAACAGGAACAACACTGATGCAAATGCTATTGGATGCGACACAGACCCATTTTGCATTCAAATTGCTAAGTTTGTCCATGCGAAGAAGCAACCTTTCGCGCAAATAAGTTTCTCAGCTCGCGCGAAGTTTCTTCCCCGTGCAAAGTTTCACGCCTGTCCGCATGAGAAACCCCCCTATCAAAGGGTTTCCCATGTGAGATGTGGGTACCCTCCCACATGAGGATACCCACTGATTAGCGTGAGAATCTTCCTTTTGGCAGTTTCTCACGCGAGCTTTCTTCACGAGCCGTGTGAAGAAACTAGTTCTTCGCGCGAGAACCCGCAGACCACTATCTATAAACGTGCAAAAACATTGAAAAAATGACTGAAAATAGTGAAATTTGAAATGAGAGAGAGGTTATTCGACCACTTACCGGGGGTCCATACACTGCTAGCCGACTATGTCGCCTAGATCACTCAAAATAATGAGTGCTCATGGGGACCACCATTTTTGCTCAGAGCTCAAATCTCAAAAGTCAACGGATGCATGATTTGAAAATGACCTTTTGGACTCATATATAGGTTTTGACCTAATTTTCAAAAGTCCTCCGATTTGTGTGAAAATTTTACCACTAGATAATTTGACCATTCTGAATCCATTTTTGTGATTAAAATCGAAATCTGACACTTCTATATAGCTCAAAATTGCATTTTAAATTTTTTGGGATTGACGTAATCGAATGCCTGTGTAGTCAACTTTCTGACGTCGCTTTCTTGTCAGAATCATATCCTATCAACATTTTCTCAGATCTTCAACTTTTTTCCTCAAAAGTCAATTTAGGTAAACTCTAGTCAACCCTAGTCAAACTTGGTCAACTAGACCTCGAAATCACTCAAAATTGATTCTAAATCTTCCAAATTCTTCCGTAATCTATTCTAAGTTCTTCTTGATCTCCGATTCCACACCTATTTTTGATTTCTCACTCTCAATCATCATTTATGACATGTCATCTTTCTATTTCACTCTCGAGGGGGCAAGATGATTACATCATTGAATCTATTTTTATCAATCCGATCCGAATTCCAAAGTCCTCATTGCTAGGGGCATCTCATCACTTGGGGCATGTTCAGTTTTTTGTACTTCATAGTAAAAAATGGATACTCCACAATTAATAGGGGCATCTTTTTTCCCTACATCTCATCATCTATTAGGTATCAGGGTAATCTAACTTAGATCCCTAGGGATCAAGCTTCATTCTGGAGATGATTCTCAAAATCTCAATCTATTAAATATCTGAGCAATCTAACTTAGATTCTTGAGGATCAAGCTTCATTCTAGAGATGATTCTCGAAAACTCATCTATTAGGAATTGGGGCAATCTAACCCTGACTCCTGAAAATCAAGCTCCGTTCTGGAGATGATTCTAAAACTCGATCTTGTTATGCCCTGCATCCCTGTCCCTACATTTTGTGTGCAAAATGTTGGGTCCCCCCTTTTTTTTTGTTTTGTTTGCGGTTTTGCCTTTTCTTTCCTTTTTGTCTTCTTTCTCTGGGGTTTTCTTCCCCGGTGTGGTGTTTTGTTGTTTGGTTTTTGTCTCCGGGATCCTGGTCTCAGAGGTTGTCCTTTTGTGTTGGGAACCGGATTCTGGACTCCAGGATTCTTCACCATGATGTTCTTAAGGACATCATCGCGAGGAATCCCCGGGCCCAGAGTCTGGAGGTTTGCTTGTCCGGATATTGTCAGAAGGAAGAGGATTACCTTTTTACTACAGGTATAAATAGGGCTTATCTATCACTTTCACATTTACCGCGATTAAAACCTTCAAGCACTTAGAGCGATTAACAGAGCGATCTTAGAGCGATTAACAGGGTATTTGCAGAAAGTTTATGATAATCACCTCTTAAAATTTTCAGTCATCCTCAGGCAATTGCGAGTGCTTCATGGTGGTGATTCTAACCATTTGACAACTCGAGCTATTGCAGAGCTCCTGCGGTAAATCCTCCATTTCCTCTGCCTTCTGCGTTCTCAGGTTGGTGTTTCCATTTTTTGCCTATGGTTTTCTTCCATTTTGTTTGGTTTTGTTTGTCTCATTTGCTTTGTCATTTGTTTCATCTGGTTCTCTATTTTCTGGTTCTGCCGCTCGTTGGTGGGTCAACTCTCTACCAGAGGGTTGTCTACCCTTTGTGCAGAGGTGCTCCGTCTGCAAAATGTGTAGATAGTTGTATATATGTTTCTGCCTTGTCTGGTTTTCCCGCGGGCGTCGTTCCACATTGTATATTTTGTGTATATGTGTGTATAGTTGTATATAGTCTTTGTATATCCCTTTGTGTCTTTGTATATATCCCTTGGCTCCGTGTATATCCTTCTAGGTGGCTTGACAAGCTAGTTGAGTCACCTGCATATCTGGTTTTCTGCCCACGAACTTGCTTCAGGGCAGAAAACCACCTGTTTGAAACTCGACTCTCGGCCAGTTTCAAACAGGCAGTTTTCTCTCTCCTCCATGAAGTCTATCAGAACGTCATTTATCTCCCATGCACACAATCAATTCTAGCCAAGTGGCTTTCACTTTTCACGCGTTCGGACAGTTGGCTTCGCTGTCATCGCCATAACTTCCATTTAATACCTACGCACGTGGCGCCCAAGTGGGCTTGTTGACTTACTTTTTTTTTTACACGTCCTCACCAACGGTCATTTCTCCGGGTTCGGGTCTCCTACCATCATCCATCCTGTGTCTTTACCAAGTGTGATAATAATCCCCGGACCCAGATGTTTAATAAAAATCTAAAGCTTATACGACGTGTTTTGCTTTTCGGTCATTCTTGAATGAAACTAACATTTCAGAAAAGCAAGCATTATGGTGGTAAGATCTACGGATCCTGAAATAATTATTTTGATAAACGTGTTCTGACGGTCACTTTGCCTTACAGGTTCCCAGATTTTATCTTCCAAACATGTCTGAAGCGTCTGCATCGTCTCCACCCGGAAGTCCAGAGTTACCTACCGCAACATAAACCAGGGCTGCAGTAAAATCTAAAATGGAGAAGGCCCTGGAAAAGCTGCCCCTGACCATGAAATTTGTGTAGAACAATGTCATCATGGGCTCAAAGATTGAGTCTAAGTTCAAGTTGATGACCGACACTAGCGTCGGAACATGGTCAGAGATGCAGGCCTTGGTGAAAATAATGCACATCCAGCGATAGGCTAGAGATCAATTAGCAATCAACATCGAGAACTCTGGAATCCTCCAAGCGGCTTGCTTCTCGTGCTCCATGCAATCTCTGGAGCTTATCCTAACACTGACAAACAACTATAACTCTTATGTCTGGGCCGTAATGCTCGCGGCCGCAGAACCTACAGGATACCCCACTCCTATGGTGTCCCTTGACCCAGTTACATTTCAGGAAAGCCTGGGAATCCCACAATTTGAAAAGGCCTCAGTGGTTACAAGGACTGATGCACTGACCCAGTTTACACAACTGGAGGATGCTGCCCGGGTATACATGAATACCCACTGGCTTAAGGCCCCAAAGACGGACCCAAAGAGAATGAAGATAGAGATTCCCCGCTCTGAATTAAAAGAGAGCATCCAGATGGGGATGATAGCATTAGCCTGGGTCTTTGGGCAGCCCTCTGCCCAAGATTTTTCCAAATGGATGTACTATTTCCTCCTTGTCATCTCCACCAAGGGAGGATACTTCGACTGGGCGACGATAATCTCCAACCACGTCGACTCTCAGTTCCAGCAGTTGAACATGAAGAAGAAGTTCTACATGTCTTCTTACATTTTCTGGGCCCTAGCACAACAGAGGCCCCATTCCAACGGCCTACTTACTAACGGCGTGCTTGGGATTGGCCCAGGATAAAAAGCACCGTGGGACCATTTCCCACAGGTTCAATGGGAGGCCAGCTTCCCCAGTTTCTGCCGGGTAAACGACGCGTTCGTCTACTACCATCTGCTTACACCCACCCGGGATGCCAGATACTGCATGTCTACTGAGGCGATAAAGTTGGTCCATAGTTATGGACATTACTATATTCAATTCTAGCAGCACACATACATTAGGGTCGCCTGCTTCTCCGGGAAACCCTACTTGTTGCCCAGACATTGTGGGGACAAGATCGTGCTATTGGAGTATTGCAGGAAAATAATGGAGGTGCACATCTTATTTACCCTCAAAAAGATCCCCAACATTCCGTTCCCAATCACATGTGGGAATTACACCTGCAATCTGGCCACCGCAAAGGAGGCGGACAATGAGCTAAAAAGTTATAACTTACAGGAATTTTATCTGGCGCGGAAAATTTTTGATCCACAAGGCAGAATTGCAATGGTAATGCCCCGGGCTTCAGAGCCCCATCATATACACATGGAGGACTTCTAGGCAGACTGCCAAGATGATGTGGAGGTGCGGAGTAGGCACTATGTCAGAATGACAGCCGACATGATGCAGAAATTGAAGCTCCAGAAGTTCCTGACAGACTTCTCAGACGCTGCCCCCACTATCGATCCCCAGTACAAAGAAAAGGGGATCGATAAAAAGGCCCTTCCACCAGTGAACTGGGACGCCCAGGAAGGGCCCACCATTGAAGACTTCACTCAAGAGGTGGTCAATCGAAGCCATGCCTATTTAAAAAAGGTGTGCCCTGGAAGTACCCGTCGAGCAGCCCAGCCGGCGCCAAAGTTAACTCCACCACTGGTACCAAAAATAACTCCGGGGGCCGGGACTTCTTTGCAGGGAGAAGATAAGGGAAAAAGAATAGACACAACCCCTTCTATGCAATAAGTCCCCATCACAGAACAAATAAAACAATCGGTGGCAGGCTCCCAGCAAATGAGGGAGCAATTAATAACACGGTTGGCCACTCCACCACTCATGGCTGGACCACTTCATCCCCCCTCCTCCCCGTCATTAGCAGCCTTAATGGTGAAGGCAATGGGGGTGGATCCCCTAGAAGCAGCGGCAATAAGAGATGCCGGTCCGCCTCTGGTTACCCAGAGAAAGAAAAAGCTCAGCAAAAAGCCCAAGGCAGAGCCGGAGCCAGAGACATCTCGACCCCAAGAAGTAGAGATCCTTTCTTCCAGTTCCCCGGAGCAGGAGAAGGAAATGGAGCCTACACAAGTCCCGGCCAGTCCCCCTCCGCAAGAAGAATTTGATGATGTATTTACAACCGATGAGTTTGGGAACTTGCAGGGGGAAAATACACAAATGGAGGCAGAAGTCCCGGGGGTGGAACAAGAAGGTGCAGAGAAAGAAGAACTTGAACAAGAGCCTGCACAGGGACAAGAACAGCAGGCAGAAGTAAAGGAGCCAGAACTGGAGATTATCTTCAGGGCTCAAGTGATGCAAGGTCTGGGAGTGGGGCAACAAAAATAAGGCAAACAAATGGCATCCGCTGGGGGAACCGGACTTTCAGGAATAACCGTAACCCCAGCTCCCACGTTCCAAGGGCCACTCCCGGGAGCAACTTTCAGGTTGGTGATCACAGCGGCCTAAACTCTAAATCTCGGCCCAACACCTCCCCTACTGTCGAAAGAGGTGCCAGAAGAGGAAGAAGCCCCGACAGAAGAAGAAGAACAACAAGAAGAGCAGCTTGAAGAAGAAATCCCCAAGGAAGCCTATTAGAGTCCAGACCGAGCGATTGACATATAGGACAAGGCTGAGGAGATGGAGATTGAAGAGAATTTTGCTGCAGAAGAAGTTGAGACAAGGAAAGGAATGGATGAGGTCCATGACACTGAGGGACAACAGCCACGGGACACTGCAGAAGAATCAGGAGAACAAATTCTGGCAGGAAGGACACCCCTACCACCTCAATGGCTGATAGAGAGTAGGAAAAGGAAAGCTCAGTCTGCTCTAGTGACTCCTCTCTCCCTAGCCAAAATGATGGCCCAAGTTCAGGCCCCGCCAAAGGCCAAGAAAGCCCAGATAGTTCATACCCTTCGAACTGGGCCGAGCGGAGAAACAGTTGCCATTGTGGTAACACCTCCCCCAGAAGCCGATGAAGCAACCGTGGAGCTTGGGGACTATAATGTTGCAGAGGTATCACTAGGAAAATGGGGAAAGCAAGGTGAGGTAGATTTGTTGAAGGAGGCAGCAAGGGCAGTGGAAGCCCGATATGAAAAGGAAGCCCAGAGGCTCAAAGCAGAAAAAGAAAAGAATGCAAACCTTATGGGGTTGCTTACTGAGCTAGCTCGACCCATCAATGCCGCTCCTCCGGAGACCTCCACCTCAGAAGATATACCGTAGAGTGACATAGACTCCCTGTGAGTACTGAAAAAGAAATCCCAAGTAGTGGCCGAGTGGGTCGTCCTGCAGATAGGAAACACCCGGAATTTCCTGGTGTCCACCCTCCTAGATTTACTTACGGCCTGACAGGTTGTTCACCAGGCGGAAACTCTTATTGAGCTGTGGGAGGGTGATGCCGAGAATTACCACGCATGGAAGGTAGAGCTTGAAGAAATCCTTACCTTGGGAGAGGATATGATTTCTGAATCTGAAATTCTGGGTGATGAATCATTTGATTTTGTGAGAACCCAGTACTCTAGACTTGACCTCACATTGGAGGTAACCAAGCAACTGGTAGGGTCCTTGCAAGATAAAGTAAATACTATAAAATATTCTTCCAATTTATACAAGTCTTTTGTAATAAAGACTTCCAGGGTTGATCCCCTTAGCACAGATACATGTACCCTCGAAGATTCAATTTTGGGGAGTTTTGATGAAATAATGAAATCCCGGTATCAATCTCCGGAAGGGATAGACGGGGCCCAGATGACGAAGTTAACCTGCATGATACTTAGTGGTCATGACATGACAAAAATGGTAGATGAATTTAAAGAAAATGTTCTGGACCTGGGGGAGCAAGTTGAGGTGGCCAAGCACAGAAGGGCCAGCCTGAAAGAGATAGATGAGGATGGAATTTCCCACCTCCTCCAGGCCTTCAATGATAATAAGAAACCTTGAGCTTTCTCCGGAGGCTGAGGAGAACTCAAGCGTTGGGTATTCTTTATTATTTGGAGATGTAAGTTCTCAGATCCCGGTGTCCTGGATGCAAAATTTTGTATTCTTTAAAGTGATCCGTGTCCCAGTCCCCGAGGCCGACCAGTCGCTTTCAGAAGCGGTTAATAAAGGCTATCAGAAGGTGGTTGGCTACATCAAGAGGGCGTCAACCCAGCAGTTGGCTTTCTGACAGGATGGTCTTCTCGAGGTGCCACTCAAAGGTACACCTGGTGCATTGGAGACAAAGCACCACATTTTCCATTTATGAGGCATGTAGCCTCGGTCCCCGGGGGACCTACTTTCTTCTTTCTCTTTTCTGGCTCTCTTCTTGAGGCCGATTCCCCTGATGTATATTCTTATCTTATTCTTTTGACATGGCAGACCTATTCCTTCTCCAGGTCTTTTGTAGGGTGGCGCAGGTAGTACCGGCCCCCAGATATTGTATTTTATTAAAATATGATGTAAAATAGGGTTAGGGTTAGAAGAATTGTATAAATAGCCAAACCGGCCCATTTCCAAGGGTCAGAAAAATTGATGATTTTGTTGTCCATAGCAATAGAAAGGAAATTTATCATCTTAAATTGCAGAGCTTAATGCTCCATTGTTTTGGTTTTATATAGTCAAATGCTCCCCTAGAGCCACCATTGTATCACGCACCAGTGCTTGCTAGAAGGAACATTAATAAAGAAGGAAGAGTTCTGGGCAATGATGTTGTTGACATTCCTACTTCTGAGTTAATGGTATTTCATATTTTAATGTTCTTTATGTCTTCTACTCTGATATGTTAAAGTAGATTAATGACCTCTTTACTCCCTCTACTGATAAAATGCTAGCTGATGGTTATGTGTTTCTTCGGTATTTAGTGTAGTCTATCAGGGTATTATTGATGTTTCGTACGTTTAAGCATGACTATAGTTAGATGAAATGTTTCTAACCCTGCAGGATCTTTTTCATATTATTCGCTAAGTGTAGAATGCTGGGCGAAACCTTACTATATTGAATCTTCAGAGGTATTGAGTTGAAGAAACCAGCTATCCCCCTCGAAAATAGTCACTTCTCCCAACCGAGCCCCGCGCCGTTGTGACCCGACACCCAGGTGCTTGAAGGCCCAGGGAACATAATTTCCCCGGACAACCTTTGCAGGCAGAGTTGGCCGGTATCCCTGGAACCCGGTGACAACTTATGACTGTTGGCAGACCTGGTCAGCAAAACCCTGTCAACAAAAATTGGTGCTAGAAGGAGGGCATGAACTCATCCCCCTCCTGAGATTCTGATTTTACACCTCCTAAGGGTTCCCCGAGTTATAGTTTTAAGAGGCAAGCCTTCAGCGGGATTGGATCCTTCTCCCCAGCAAAATTGGAAGAGTCCTTAGGTCTGCCCCGAATCCCAAAAGTTTGTCAAACTCGAGCCTACTGCTCGGAAGAAAAGGACCTCAAAAATACCAGCCACTATTGTCTGGGGGTCTAGCATACCTTAGAATACCCAAACGTCTCAGACAATCCCGGGAACCAATACCCAAACTACCCAACATATATTTCCCCCAATGGCCGCGTATTTCAGAAACACCAGGTCCCCAATGGAAACTTTTTCGAGCGCAATCAATGACTTACCCTCTCACCCAGAGAAGATCTGCCCATGATATGAGCACTTAGGCTCACGGACCGTGGAAGAACACTTACAGGCATACAAAGATGCCATGAACCGACACCGGATCCAACATGAAGATGTTGTGACTCGAATGTTCCCCTTGTCTTTAGGGCAAGGTGAGTTGAACTGGTATCTTAACCTTCCTGCCAACTCCATAAATAGTTGGCAGGACATGGAGGACGCCTTCCTAGCTGCCTTTCGTGTGCATGTGGACCCAGCCTGGTCCCATAGCTAGTTCATCTCCATCAAGAAGGAACCCAATGAACCTCTTGCAGCATTCAACCATAGGTTCCAGCGCGCCCTGAAGTGGTGCACGGGCCCCTTCATTCCATGCCCAGAAGTAACCATACAGACCTATCTTAATGCGATGGACCCTTTTGTTACCACTCTCCTTTAGAGAACGACCACCGCGGGCGATCAGGACACCCTGAAAAAAGTCTATAACCTGGCCTTAGATTTGTCCCATGGTCTCAACAAATCCCCAGGCGGGATTGGGCAGAGCACGCCCTTCAACATGATCCCTGACGGAACTGCGCATGCCGGGGGATACAACCCCAATCTGGCAATAGGTGCCCCCTCAATGGTGATGAATCCTCTATCACCTCTGATAGACCAACAGGCATGATATGTTTACCCAACGCAGACCCAAATAGTGTCAGGTCTGGAAGCTTTCCCTTGGAATCAGTCGCAGCAGGCACAACAGTCTCAGACACAACCGTCCGGAGTGCCCTTCTTCCAGTCATCCGCAACTGGAGGATTGCTGCCCTCGACTCTGGCCAATACTGCTGCCTTCCCGGGAAGCCAACAACAACAGCAATTGTCACATTGTGACGCCAACACTCAGTTGACCGCCGAGGTTGAATCCCTCCGACGAATGCTGTCTACCTTGATTGTGGACATGGGCCAACTGAAGGCAGGGTCCTACGCGCCCCAGAACTCAAATTTACAGAGGGGTAATATTTTCTCCGGCCAACGAAACAACAACGCTGGGGGAAGAAGCTTCAACAACGGGTCTAGGCCCAATCAACAGCAATAGAATAATAACGCGAACACCGGAGGCCCACCTCTGAACCAAAATGCCAACCAAAATAGTGTTGGACCATCACATTTCACACCAGTTGTAGACTTCCAGCCCATGACTAATTGGTGTAGATTGCATGACACAGGTTCACACAACGAGGTGAATTATGCCACTTTGGAGAAGGTCATCATGATCTCCCAGTTAGACAGGAAACAATCGCATGATACCACCCCTCTAGAGCCCCCTGTCCAAGAGATGACCCACAGTGCCTTCACCTGTGATACCATCTTCTTCGACACTTTCAGGGAAGATGAAGAAGAATCTGAATTACAAGGGTTCTTTGATGAATCTGTCCCGCCATTCGAGGCCAACGCCTTTACTAACCCGCGGGCTCCATACAATACTCAGAGTCAGGTTGGTAAAGGACCAGCTTACACGCCCACAACTCCTATCAAAGACACTCCTCCTTCGCAGAATAACACGACTGACCGACCCGCTCCTCCAAAAGGTCCTAGCTCTAACCAAGCAAAAGACCCCGCCGAGGAAAATCACCAGTTCCCAGGAGGAAGATTCAATATTACAAAGGCGTTAGAATGGACCACCACCTCCATGACCTTGATGGAGGTTTTGCTAAACTATCCCGAGCAGAAGAAGTCTCTTCTGAATCTCTTGGGAAACCCGGAAGCTGTCAGCCGCCTGCCCAAGACTGTCTCCTTCGAAGATGCTAATGCGGCTGTCTTCCAGGGAAACAATGAGGATCCTCCTTTCCTACTAGGCCTGAATATCCATGGAAAAAATATACACAACTGCCTAGTAGACTCCGGGGCTTCGGGTAATATCATGCCTTTGTCCATTTGTCAGAAGCTCGGATTCCACCCCACCCCATCTAACGACGTAGTGATCCAGCTGGATAAGATTGCTATAAAAATGGTGGGGGAATTGAAGAATGTTCGGATACAGCTTATTTAGGACCCCAGAATCGCTAGCATAATTGACATCCAAGTGGTGGACATCCCAGAGACCTACAAGATGTTACTAAGTCAGAATTGGTCTAAGTCCTTGAATGGATACTTTTCGACCGACTTCACCCATTTATGGCTTCCGTGGGAAGGAGAATCAAATAAGATCCGGGTCGAAAGTGAACCCCGGATGAAACAGGCCCTTACCAAAGTTGGGAGGGTCAATGAGGTCCTTTTCTCCGAGACTTCCCTGGGGGTGTACCGACCCTTTGAAATCTTAACCTTCGATTTCATCCCCGGAGAGGATCCTGTCGTGCTGCAAAGAGCCCAGGACCTAGAAGAAAAGATAGGAGTTGAGATTGACTCTCAAGGTGCCACAGCCACCCTTGCTACACTCCTGTCTGGCACTTGGTGCCGAGTACACTACCAAAAACATTTAAAACTTGAGTGTGGGCCATGTTTTTCGATCACTAACTGACACCTTGATACCCTCCAGAAGGAACAACACGTAATTGATTCCCCGGGGCCCAGTACTCCTACGGGATGCGCTCTTTTGGTGCCATCTCCTCGGGAATCTCAAATCCAAACACCTTCAGAGGTAAATTCTACTTTCACACTGGTAGTCTCGGAAGGAATCCCTAAGTCTCCCAGCAATAATCCAAAAAAGACTACTCCCCCTCCCCAGCCCCAGATTATGAACAATGACTTATGGACCCTTAAGTTCGATGGGTCCTGATCCAAACAAGGCTGCGGGGCTGGGGTAGAGCTGATCAACCCGCGAGGGAAGTCCTTCCTCACATCCTATAGGCTGTAGTTTAACTGTACAAACAATGTTACAGAGTATGAGGCTCTGGTCCTTAGACTCTTATTTGCGCTAAGGAAAGGTATCACCCGCCTCCGGGCTTTGGGTGATTCAGAGTTGATTGTTAAACAAGTTTGAAGTCAATACATATGTCACGACAAAAGGTTGGCCGCATACCACAACCGGGCTTGGAGCTTTATTGAGGATTTTGATGCCTTTGGCATTGACCTCATTCCCCGGCGACGGAACTATGTTCTAGATGCCCTTGCCATTTCTACCAGCACACTTGAGCCAATGGCCGGCTCTCGACTCCAGAGATTTTCGGTTGAGATGGTCCCCACCCCATCCATTCCAGATAATGTCACCCACTTTCAGATTTTTGAGGACGACCAACATATCCTGGCCTTCATGACGAATGTTGGTGTCTTTGAAGACCAGATAGTGGAGGAATGAGACCATGATGATATTGGGCAGGGTGGTGAAGACGATGGGATCATGGACCTTCCCACTAATACCATCCCAAAGGAAATGGTTGCACTAGAACGAATCTTTGACTCGGACCCTCGGGCCCGCGAGAAGGTGTCATTCTCCTCTGAGGGAGGAAAGTTTGAAAAGGTTAACATCGGCCAGCCCAGTGAAGAAAAGATTATTCACATTGGTACCTCCTATTCCCCTGAGGAAAAGGAGAAGATTCTCGCGGTTCTCCGAGAATACATCGATGTAATTGCCTGGGAATATGAAGAATTGAAAACATATGACACATCTATCATGACCCATACTATTCCTCTGAAACCTGAAGCTAAGCCCTTTCGGCAGAAGCAAAGACTGGTCAACCCCTTGATAGAGCCTCTGATTCGTCAGCAGGTAGAAAAACTGCTATCAGCCTGGATAATCTTCCCAATTCGGCACACTACGTGGGTTGCCAACCTGGTCCCTATAAGGAAAAAGAATGGTGAGATCCGCCTTTGCGTGGATTTTTGAAACTTAAACAAGGCATCTAAAAAAGACAATCACCCTCTCCCTTCGTTGGATGAGGTGTTGCAGATAGTGAATGGATCCCAGATGATGTCCTTCTTGGATGGATACTCGGGATATAACCAGGTCATGGTCATGTATGAAGACAGAGAGAAAACAACGTTTACCACCAAGTGGGGAACATTTGTGTACAGGAGAATGCCCTTTGGTCTGATTAATGTCGGGGCTACATTTTAGAAGGCTATGGATATTACATTTGAGGGCCTTGTGAATCAGTGCATAATCATCTATATGGATGATTTGACCATCTTTTCCTAGGACAGGCATGATCATCCCGCCCACCTCGCTCAGATCTGTGAGAGATGTCACCGGTATGGAATATCCCTCAACCCCAAGAAGTGCATATTTGGGGTCACCGAGGGGAAGTTGCTCGGGCATATTGTCTCTGAGAAGGGTATATCCATAGACCCTGATAGAGTCGAAGCATTGCTAAATTTACAAATGCCTGGTAGCAAGAAAGAGATGCGATCTTTCTTCGGAAAGATCAACTTCGTACGACGTTTCATCACGGGATTCGTAGAAATCGTTAAACCACTCAACGAGATGATGAAGAAGGATACCAAGATTGAGTGGAGTCTTGAAGCAAAGTGGGTGTTCACCCAGATCAAACAGACAATAACAGAGGCACCTGTCCTAGCTAGTTTATACTATTCCCTTCTGTTTTAAATTTACTCTTTTGCTTTGCCACATTCTGCCGCGGCAGTGTTGACCCAAAAGGTTGAAGGGGAAGAACGACCAATAGCTTTCATGAGCTCCCCCTTCAAGAATGTCGAAGTCTGATATTCATTGCTAGAAAAGCAGACCTTTTCTTTAGTTCGTGCCGTGAAGAAATTTTGGCATTATATTCTCCGTAGCAAAGTACATGCTATCATCCCAGACTAGGCCGTTAAGTCCCTGCTGATGCAGAGTGAATTGGGTGAGAGACGGGGGAAATGGATGGCCATCCTTCAGGAGTATGACTTAGAAATGCAGCCCATGAAGATCGTCCGAGGTTAGGGACTAAGTCAAGCGATGGCAGAAGAGACTCCCTGCATAGAATGTCAAACTTACACGGTGGAGTCCATCACCCAAGACCTATGGTATACCGATTTGGTATACTTGTTACTAAATAATAAATGTCTAGAGGGACTACCTCCCCACAAACCCATGCTCTGCGGATGAAAAGCGCCCACTTCATGATAAAAAATTCTACGCTCTATCACAAAAATTATGAGGGAGTGTATCTTCAGTGCATCGATAGAGACCAAGCTGTGAGAGTGATTAATGAATTCCACAGACAGTTTGGAACCGGGCATGGCTCCGCTAATGCCACTGCCCATCAGAGACTCTAGGCTGAATATTATTGGCCTTGTATATTCAAGGACGTTTACACTCATGTTAGGAAATTCCATACTTGCCAAACCACAGCGCATCATGAGCGTAACCCAGCTATGCCTTTACTACCAGTTTACGAGGCTAGACCCTTCGCCCAGTGGGCGTTTGACTTCATCGGGGAAATAAACCCCAACTCGTCTGCCAACCACCGATACATTCTAACTGCTACTGATTACTGCACTCGGTGGTCTGAAGCTATACCTTACAAAAAAAACACGACAGACGTAGTTATCAAGTTCCTGAAAGAAAACATCATCACATGGTTCAAGATTCCCTTTGCTTTGGTATGTGACAATGGTCCGGTATTTTCTTCAGTGCAGTTACTCGAATGGACCTACAATCGGAAGATCACTTTGAAGTTCTCCAGTAACTATTATCCCCAGGGAAATGGCATTGCGGAATTGACAAACAAAAAACTACTTGAAGTGATCAAACATCTGTTAGAACAGAATCGATTGGCATCAAAAGTTAAAATTTTCCCTCTGGGCGGATTGCATTCGCATCAAGGCCGCCCTAGGAACATTCTCGTTCCATCTAGTTTATGGTCAGAACCCTGTATTCCCAGTCAACTTACAGATCCCAGTTTTACAGTTTATGCAGGAATTTAGCAACAGGGACAACATCGTGGAGGTTTGACTCTTAAATCTAGTACGAATGGAAGAACAACGAGATGCAGCTCTTGAACATTTCACGCGTCATCAAGTAGTGGTAAAATGATGGTTTGACAAAAGAGCCCAATTTAAGGCTTTTCAAATCTTGGATTTGGTCCTGTTGTGGGATAAGGCCCAGGAGAAGAAAGGAAAGCATACCAAGTTCCAAAGGCTCTGGCTTGGACCATACCTGATCTCAGAAATTTGCGGGGCAAATACTTACCACCTCAATACCCTGACTGGGGAACCTGTCACATTGCTCATTAATGGACAGTTTCTCAAACACTACTTCAAGTAGGATAACTTTGTCTGCAGTTGTATTATATGTAAAGCCTTCTGCTTGTAAATATTTCTTCTGGGTGCCTCGTTGCGATGCACCCTGTCTTGTAAATAGCCTTGTCAGCTGTCCTCCGGGACAGTCATCTTTTGTCATTTTTGTTTTCGTTTTCGATTTTCTTTCGGTCCCGATGTTTTGTTTAGTTTATGCAGGAATTGGAATGCTTCGCATAACTTTGATTTCTGGTACAATGTCTACGACATGGTGGACTTTAGAATCTATCTTTAGCACGGTGGAGTTGGCCCGGTCTTCGGGGTTGTTTCACGGGTTATGGCACATTTCAAGCAATCTCCATTGGGTTTTGTCTCTGGGAGTCTGGCGGTCAGTGAACACAAGTAATATAAGGAACAAGTAATCGGACACACCGAGGGTAGATCGGTTGTACTAATTGGTTGACCCAGGTCTGAAAATTTAAACAATTCCTCTCGGGTCCAGAGTTTTATCCCCTCTTCAAGCATCTAAGCATAGGTGGACAGGTGAAAGAAGTACCGCCATTAAAATTAGCTAAGCTAAATCTTAATGGTGAAAGAAGTACTGCCTTCCCCACCTAGGAACAAACAAAATAATAAAAGAGGGAAAGTAGGACGAAACTCTGGTCTCCGGGGGAAGCGAGTAAATTAATGACTGGTTCGATGTAATTAGTGCCTCTTCTCTATTCCTCCTAGAGGTCATCGACTTGATTTCCTTCCAAAGTACACACGACACCACTGATGAAGGACTACAGACTGATTCCCACGTGGTTGGATTCTCTTGAATATGTTGCTCTTTGCCTGTCAGGCACTTTGGGAAGCGGTCTGTTCTAGTTTTGCTAACCAGAGATTCTATAGTTCTCAAATGCGATAAGGCACTTGTCCCAGATAGTCGCCATTTGTTATGCCCTGCACCCCCGTCCCTATATTTTGTGTGAAAAATGTTGGGTCCCCTCTTTTTTTTATTTTGTTTGCAGCTTTGCCTTTTCTTTCCTTTTTGTCTTCTTTCTCCGGGGTTTTCTTCCCCGGTGTGGTGTTTTGTTGTTTGGTTTTCATCTCCAGGATCCCGGTCCCGGAGGTTGTCCTTTTGCGCTGGGAACCAGATTCTGAACTCTGGGATTCTTCACCATGATGTTCTTAAGGACATCATCGTGAGGAATCCCTAGGCCTGGATTCCAGAGGTTTGCTTGTCCAGAGATTGCCGGAAGGAGGAGGATTACCTTTTTACTACGGGTATAAATAGGGCTTATCTGTCACTTTCACATTTATCGTGATTAAAAACTTCAAGCACTTAGAGCGATTAACAGAGTGATCTTAGAGCGATTAACAGGGCATTTGCAGAAAGTTTATGATAATCACCTCTTAACGTTTTCAGTCATCCTCAGGCAATTGCGAGTGCTTCGTGGTGGTGATTCTGACCGTTTGACAACTCGAGCTGTTGCAGAGCTCCTGCGGTAAATCCTCCCTTTCCTCCGTCCTTCTGCGTTCTTAGGTTGGTGTTTCCATTTTTTGCCTCTGGTTTTCTTCCGTTTCATTTGGTTTTGTTTGTCTTGTTTGCTTTGTCATTTATTTCGTCTGGTTCTCTATTTTCTGGTTCTGCCGCCCGTTGGTGGGTCAGCTCTCTGCCAGAGGGTTGTCTGCCCTTTGTGTAGAGGTGCTCTATCTGTAAAATGTGTAGATAGTTGTATATATATTTCTGCCTTGTCTGGTTTTCCTGCGGGCATCGTTCTACATTGTATATTTTA
This sequence comes from Thuja plicata, assembly GCA_018584345.1. NCBI lineage: Eukaryota > Viridiplantae > Streptophyta > Pinopsida > Cupressales > Cupressaceae > Thuja > Thuja plicata. The sequence goes on from MU224708.1 coordinate 2,001,851, forward strand.
TGTATATGCGTGTATAGTTGTATATAGTCTCTGTATATCCCTCTGTGTCTTTATATATATCCCTCGACTCTATGTATATCATTCCAGTGGCTTGACAAGATGGTCGAGTCACCTGCGTATCTGGTTTTTCGCCCATGAACTCACTACGGGGCAGAAAACCACCTGTTTGAAACTCGGCTCTCGGTCGATTTCAAACAGGCAATTTTCTCTCTCCTCCATGAAGTCTGTCAGAACCTCATTTATGTCCCATGCACACAATCAATTCTAGCCAAGTGGCTTTCACTTTTCACGTGTTCAGACAGTTGGTTCGGTCGTCGTCGCCATAACTTCCATTTAATACCTATGCACGTGGCGCCCACGTGGGCTTGTTGACTTGCCTTTTTTTTTACACGTCCTCACCAACGGTCATTTCTCTGAGTTTCGGGTCTCCTACCATCATCCATCCTGTATCTTTACCAAGTGTGATAATAATCCCCGAACCCAGATGTTTAATAAAAATCTAAAGCTTATACGATGTGTTTTGCTTTTCGGTCATTCTTGAATGAAACTAACATTTCAAAAAAGCAAGCATCATGGTGGTAAGATCTCCAGACCCTGGAATAATTATTTTGATAAACGTGTTCTGATGGTCGCTTTACCTTACAGGTTCCCAGAGTTTATCTTCCAAACATGTCTGAAGCGTCTGCATCGTCTCCACTTGGAAGTCCAGAGTTACCTACCGCAACATAAACCAGGGCTGCAGTAAAATCTAAAATGGAGAAGGCCCTGGAAAAGCTGCCCTTGACCATGAAATTTGTGCAGGACAATGTCATCGTGGGCTCAAAGATTGAGTCTAAGGTCAAGTTGATGAGCGACACCAGCGTCGGAACATGGTCGGAGATGTAGGCCTTGGTAAAAATAATGCACATCCAGCGACAAGCTGGAGATCAATTAGAAATCAACGTCGGGAACTCCGGAATCCTCCGGGCGGCTTGCTTCCCGTGCTCTGTGCAATCTCCAGAGCTTATCCTAACACTGGCAAACAACTGCAACTCTTATGTCCGGGCCGTAATGCTCGCGGCCGCAGAACCTACAGGATACCCCACTCCTATGGTGTCCCTTGACCCAGTTACATTCCGGGAAAGCCTGGGAATTCCACAATTTGAAAAGGCCTCGTTGGTTACAAGGACTGATGCCCTGACCCATTTTACACAACTGGAAGACGCTGCCTGGGTATACATGAATACCCACTGGCTTAATGCCCCAAAGAGGGACCCAAAGAGAATGAAGATAGAGATTCCCCGCTCTGAATTCAAAGAGAACATCCATATGGGGATGATAGCATTAGCTCGGGTCTTTGGGCAGCCTTCCACCCAAGAATTTTCCAAATGGATGTACTATTTCCTCCTCGGCATCTCCACCAAGGGAGGATACTTCGACTGGGCGACGATAATCTCCAACCACATCGACTCCCAGTTCCAACAGTTGAATAGGAAGAAGAAGTTCTACATGTCTTCTTACATTTTTTGGGCCCTAGCATAGTAGAGGCCCCATTCCCACAGCCTACTTACTGACGACGTGCTCGGGATTGGCTCAGGACAAAAAGCACCATGAGACCATTTCCCACAGGTTCAATAGGAGGCCAGCTTCCCCAGTTTCTGTCGGGTAAACGACGCGTTCGTTTACTACCATCTACTTACACCCACCGGGATGCCGAATACCGCCTGTCTACTGAGGTGATGAAGTTGGTCCATCGTTATGGACATTACTATATTCAATTCTGGAAACACACATACATTAGGGTCACCGACTTCTCTGGGAAACCCTACTTGTTGCCCAGACATTGTGGGGACAAGATCGTGCTATTAGAGTATTACAGGCAAATAATGGAGGTGCACGCCTTCTTTGCCCTCAAAAAGATTCCCAACATTCCATTCCCAATCACATGTGGGAATTACACATGCAGTCTGGCCGACGCAAAGGAGATGGACAATGAGCTAAAAAGTTATAACTTACAAGAATTTTATCTGGCGTGAAATTTTTTTGATCCGCATGGCAGAATTGCAACGAAAATGCCCTGGGCTTCAGAGCCCCATCATATACACATGGAGAACTTCTGGGCAGACTGCCAAGATGATGTGGAGGTGCGAAGCAGGCACTATGTCAGAATGACAACCGACATGATGCATAAATTGAAGCTCTAAAAGTTCCCGACAGACTTCTCAGACGCCCCCACATTATCGATCCCCAGTACAAAGAAAAGGGGATCGATAAAAAGGCCCTTCCACCAGTGAATTGGGACGCCCAGGAAGGGTCCACCATTGAAGACTTCACTCGAGAGGTGGTCGAGCAAAGCCATGCCTATTTCAAAAAGGTGTGCCCTGGAAGTACCCGCTGAGCAGCCCAGCCGGCGCCAAAGTTAACTCTGCCGCTGGTACCAAAAATGACTCCGGGGGCCGGGACTTCTTCGCAGGGAGAAGATAAGGGAAAAAGAATAGACATGACCCCTTCTACGCAAGTAGTCCCCATCACAAAACAAATAAAACAATTGGTGGCAGCCTCCCAGTAAATAAGGGAGCAATTAATAACACGGTTGGCCACTCCACCACTCATGGTCGGACCACTTCATCCACCCTTCTCCCCGTCATTAGAAACCTTAATGGTGAAGGAAACGGGGGTAGATCCCCTAGAAGCAGCGGCAATAAGAGATGCGGGCCCGCCTCTGGTTACCCAGAGAAAGAAGAGCTCAGCAAAAAGCCCAAGGCAGAGCTGGAGCCAGAGACATCCCGACCCCAAGAAGTAGAGATCATTTCTTCCAGTTCCCCAGAGCAGGAGAAGGAAATGGAGCTTGCACAAGTCCCGGCCAGTCCCCCTCCGCAAGAAGAATTTGATGATGTATTTGCAACCAATGAGTTCGGGAATTTGCAGGGGGACAATACAAAAACAGAGGCAGAAGTCCCGGGGGCGGAACAAGAAGGTGCAAAGCAAGAAGAACTTGAACAAGAGCCTGCACAGGGACAAGAACAACAGGCAGAAGTAAAGGAGCCAAAACTAGAGATTATCTCTGGGGCTCAAGTGATGCAAGGTCTGGGAGTGGGCCAACAAAAATAAGGTGAACAAATGACATTCGCTGGGGGAACCGGACCTTCGGGAATAACCGTAACCCCAGCCGCCACATTCCAAGGGCCACTCCTAGGAGCAACTTTCGGGCAGGTGATCACGGCGGCCTAAATTCTAAATCTCAGCCCAACACCTCCCCTACTGCCGAAAGAGGTGCCAAAAGAGGAAGAAGCTCCGGCAGAAGAAGAACAACAACAAGAAGAGCAGCTTGAAGAAGAAATCCCCGAGGAAGCCTACCAGAGTCCAGACCCAGTGATTGACATATAGGACAATGCTGAGGAGATGGAGATTGAAGATAATGTTGCTGCAGAAGAAGTTGAGGCAGGAAAAGAAATGGATGAGGTCCATGACACTAAGGGACAACAGCCACGGGACACTGCAGAAGAATCAGGAGAACAAATTCTGGTAGGAAGGCCACCCCTACCACCTCAATGGCTGATAGAGAGCAGGAAAATGAAAGCTCAGTCCACTCCAGTGACTCCTCTCTCCCTGGCCAAAATGATGGCCCAAGTTCAGGCCCTGCCAAAGGCCAAGAAAACCTGGACAGTTCATACCCTTCGAACTGGGTCGGGCGGAGAAACAGTTGCCATTGTGGCAACACCTCCCCCAGATGCCGATGAAGAAACCGCGGAGCCCGGGGACTATAATGTTGCAGAGGTATCACTAGGAAAATGGGGAAAGCAAGGTGAGGTAGATTTGTTGAAGGAGGCAGCAAGGGCAGTGGAAGCCCGATATGAAAAGGAAGCCGAGAGGCTCAAAGTAGAAAAAAAAAAGAATGCAAACCTTATGGGGTTTCTTACTGAGCTGGCTCAACCCATAAATTCCGCTCCTCCAGAGACCTCCACCTCAGAAGATATACCGTAGAGCGACATAGATTCCCTGCGAGTAATGAAAAAGAAAGCCCAAGCAGTGGACGAGTGGGTCGCCCTGCAGATAGGAAACACCCAGCATTTCTTGGTGTCCACCCTCCCAGATTTACTTACAGCCTGACAGGTTGTTCACCAGGCGGAAACTCTTATTGAGCTGTGGGAGGGTGATGCTGAGAATTACCACGCATGGAAGGTAGAGCTTGAAGAACTCCTTACCTTGGGAGAGGATATGATTTCTGAATCCAAAATTCTGGGTGATGAATCATTTGATTTTGTGAGAACCCAACACTCCAGACTTGACCTCACATTGGAGGTAACCAAGAAACTGGTAGGGTCCTTGCAAGATAAAGTAAATACTGTAAAATATTCTTCCAATTTATACAAGTCTTTTGTAATAAAGACTTTCGGGGTTGATCCCCTTATCACAGATACATGTACCCCCGAAGATTCAGTTTTGGGGAGTTTTGATGAAATAATGAAATCCTGGTATCAATCTCCGGAAGGGATAGATGGGGCCCAGATGGCAAAGTTAACCCGCATGATACTTAGTGGTCATGACGCGGCCAAAATGGCAGATGAATTTAAAAAAAATGTTTCGGACCTGGGGGAGAAAGTTGAGGTGGCCAAGCACAGAAGGGCCAGCCTGAAAGAGATAGATGAGGATGGCATTTCCTACCTCCTCCAGGCCTTCAACGATAATAAGCAACCTTGAGCTTTCTACGGAGGCCGGGGAGAACTCAAGCATTGGGTATTCTTTATTCTTTGGAGACGTAAGTTCCTGGATCCCGGATCCAAAATTTTGTATTCTTTAAAGTGATTCGTGTCCCGGTCCCCGAGGCCGACCGGTCACTTTCAGAAGTGGTTAATAAAGGCTGTCAGAAGGTGGTTGGATACATCAAGAGGGTGTTAACCCAGCAGTTGGATTTCTGACTGGATGGTCTTCTCGAGGCACCGCTCAAAGGTACACCTGGCAGATTGGAGACAGGGTGCCGCATTTCCCATTTATGAGGCATGTAGCCTCAGTCCCCGAGGGACCTACTTTCTTCTTTCTCTTTTTTGGCTCTCTTCTCGAGACTGATTCCCCTGCTATATATTCTTGTCTTATTCTTCTGACATGGCAGACCTATTTCGTCTCCAGGTCTTTTGTAGGGTGGCGCAGGTAGTACCGGCCCCTAGATATTGTATTTTATTAAAACATGATGTAAAATAGGGTTAGGGTTAGAAGAATTGTATAAATAGCCAAATCGACCCATTTCCAAGGGTTGGAAAAATTGATGATTTTGTTGTCCATAGCAATAGAAAGGTGATTTCTCATCTTAAGTTGCAGAGCTCAATGCTCCATTGTTTTGGTTTTATATAGTCAAATGCTCCCCTGGAGCCACCATTATATCACGCACTAGTGCTTGCTGGAAGGAACATTAATAAAGAAGGAAGAGTTCTTGGCAATAATGTTGTTGGCATTCCTACTTCTGAATTAATGGTATTTCATGTTTTAATGTTCTTTATGTCTTCTACTCTGATATGTTAAAGTAGATTAACGACCTCTTTACTCTCGCTACTGATAAAATGCTAGCTGATGGTTATGTGTTTCTTCGGTATTTAGTGTAGTCTATCATAGTATTATTGATGTTCCATACGTTTAAGCATGAATATAGTTAGATGAAATGTTTCTAACCCTGCAGGATCTTTTTCGTTTTATTTGCTAAGTGTAGAATGCTGGGGGAAACCTTACTATATTAAATCTCCGGAGGTATTGAGTTGAAGAAACTAGCTATCCCCCTTGAAAATAGTCACTTCTCCCAATTGAGCCCCACGCCGTCGTGACCTGACACCCAGGTGCTTGAAGGCCTGGGGAACATAATTTCCCCGGACAACCTTTGCAGGCGGAGTTGGCCGGTATCCTCGGAACCCAGTGACAACTTATGACTGTTGGCGGACTCGGTCAGCAAAACCTCGTCAACAGATCTAACTAGTGTTTGGGAAATATAACCTAGATATTGGGGGACTACGCTTCATTCTGGAGATAGTCCTAAAATCTCTATTGACTATCTTTTTGTGGATAGGTATCAGGGCAATCTAAACCTGAATCCTAAAGATTGAGCCTCATTTTGGAGACAGTCTTTTGAAAGATATCAATCTATTAGGTATCTAAGCAATCTAACTTGGATCCCTGAGGATCAAGCTTCATTTTGGAGATGATTCTTGAAATCTTAATCTATTAGGTATCGGGGCAATCTAACCTGGATCCCTGAGGATCAAGTTTCATTCTTGAGATGACCCTCGAAAACTCTACTTGACCGACGTCTTGGCAATCTAACCTAGACTTTGGAGAGTTAAGCTCTGTCCTAGAGATGGCTCTGAAATCTTCATCAATCAATCTTTGCATCGTCAATTTTTGAAATCTATTCTTCTGTGCTTCAGGTATCAGATTATTCTTTGAATCAATGCGATGCTCGCACATCAATTCAAAGAGGGGGAAAATGTAACACCCCAAAATTGGCATCTTGCAACCCTAACCACTTTTGTTGCATTTGTCATTCTTCTGAATCATCAAAGTCCTATTGTCCTAGGAAAATCTGAGTTTTGACTGACTCTACTCGACCTAAGTGTCAAATGTAGAAAATCGTAAATCTGCATTAATCATACATTATATTTAATTCCTAAAATATCAATTACTTAGCTAAATAAACCCTATGATTGAATTAATTTAATTATTATGTCCTAGCACTTTAATTAAATTAAATTCACCCCTTTAGCTAAAATACATAAAAATGAATTAAATAATATTTAATTATTAAATAAATATCCTCATTTCAATAATTGAATTTAATTATTCAGATAATTGAGAAAAACATATTTATGAGGTCATATTCTATTTATTTAATTAAATATTCTGTCAAAAATCTTCTCTCCTGTTCAGAAATAGAAACTTTGAATTAGCTGTACTTTAAAGAGAAAAAAAATAGTTAAAATAAAAAAGAAAACAGTTTAAAACAGTTCACAGTTTTCTTTTAAAGAAAGCTTTCTATTTTGAACTGGTTTTTCTATCTGTTTTATTTCTAAAAGGAAACTTTCTATTATGAGCAAAATCTTAGTCTATAAAAGAGTTCCCATTTCTCATTCGAACCCCTGGATCATTCATATGCATTGTTAGAATAAAGAATTGCTGCTACATTTTAGAACTCATCAGCTCATTTCAATTGAGCTCATTTGTAATAAAAGAGCTTCATTTTCTTAGATTAATCTCATATTTATTATCATGTCTTAGTTTAATTTCATTTAGATTAATCTTGCATCTTTCATGTTCTTAGATTAATCTTGCATTACATTATATTGCATTTATGGAGAAAAATCCTTCGTTCTTGGATTGGTCTAGGTTGTGAGACTCTCGTTCTGAGAGCCATTCAAAACCCACGTCTACGATAGAAGGCAACATGTCGAATCATACAAGCAAGTAGGATGAATAACTCATATTCACATTTTTATGTGGCTGATGAACAAGGACTATATTGAAGTGTATGGTTGAATAACAAGGCCAAATTTATCATATACAATACTGAGAGGGTAGGGGTGAATCATTACCTCTAAAATTTTTAGTTAATTGACCTTTAACCTTATATAATCAAATCTTTGCTTTCTTGATCATATCTGTTGTTCTTTCTTAATGTGTGTGATATCAATTCATAATCTTAATTGTATGTAGACATTCATAGAAACATTCATGTAAGTAATTACACATAACACAAGATATGGTAACGTAGAAAACCCTGTTAGAAGGTAAAAACTGCGGTGGGGATGGCACCCACAAAAAATTCACTATCTGCAGATTGGAAGGGGCCAGTTAAGGCTTACAATTTGATCACTTCTAATGATCTAACCTATTAGGAGTATTATGTGGAGATTGGTTAAGGTCTATTAAGAGCTTTAACAACACTATTTAGTGTGCACTTGGTTAAGACATTTACAACAGGATTGTTATATCCACCTTTCTTGAAAGGATTTCTTCTATTTGCTACACGTGTTAGAATGTAGAAAACAATACTCATCAACCTGAGTGTATTCAATCTACAATTTATTATTACAGATCCATTAAAGATTACATGTACAATGTATCACCTAATGTGATTGATTAATACCTCTGTTGTTTTGTAGCCTTGGTTCTTGGTTCTTGATAACCAAATTCATATTTTGTTGTTCTACTTCTTGAAACTCTCAGTCTGATCCATAGATGTGCTCATTGGCTACATTCATCCTCACATCCATCTGAAATGAATGATTACACATCTATTTATACAATAGATTTGACCTTTTTATTTTCACGTATTACAAACTTAACTCTATGATCAAAGGTTTACAATTTGACCTTGATCTCCTAGTTTGCATGTTTTTAACCAGTTAGACTAATTAAAATAATTAAAATTATGTTTATTGTTCCTTAAGAAGTGGTTTTAAAACAAATCTAAAACTCTAAATATAAAGCATAACTGGTTTATTTGACGTGGAAGTCAAATCCACTTTTCTCATGATATAACTGATTTTTGGTGTCTGATGCTCGGGTTGCTCTAAAATTCTTTCAGTGCTCCTTTGTTGAATTGTCTATCAGGTTCCCTTGCTTTGTTGGGTTCCTCTCTTTACTAATCTTCAGTTTATAGTGTAACCTGCTTGTCAGGTTCCTCTGTATCATGTTCGGGTTGTACTTTTGGTTTACTTTGTAAAAATTGTGTCGTCGAGTTTCTCTTTACTTAGCACTTTCGGTCTGAACTGAAACCTTTCTTTCGGTGTAGTCTTACTGATGTTTCATAACAACTATTTTCTATTTGCATACTAATGGAAAAACTTATGTCATCAATCTCCCCCTTTGACATTAGTATCCAAAACTGATATGTGCAAAATACTAAAGTGTTTAGTATGTACACCATGTATATTACTTAGTCATTTCATGACTCCCCCTATGCATATGTTAGTATAGTATAGTATATGTGTATGTACACTTGTCTTTATACTATTTATTCCTTTTCACCTTGTCTTTTCCCTTTGTGCTATATGTACTGAACATATCATTCTCCCCTATTGTACATATCATTTTCCTTTTCCCCCTTTTTTTGATATTAAGGGAAAAGGTGTATACCTATAGCTTATCAAAAATATTAGAGTGAGAGGTCTTCATTTCCTCCATCATCTTCTCCTATTTCTCCTTTAGATGCTCAAGAGCCATATGCTCTAGTATGATCTTGGCATGCATGTCATAGATGTTGTCTTCTAGAGACATCTCAGGGGTGGCAATTAGTTGTCTTGCCAAACTTATGTGTTGTTACAAAAGTGTGAGGTTTGGTAAAAGTTGAGCTTGTAGCTTGGTAACCTCTTCTCTAAATTGTGATTCTGCTTCCCAAAGTTCTTGTCTTAACCTTTTGATTTCAATTATCTTCTCATAGTGCAATTTGATTGCATTTCCATTTATGGTTAGACTTTTAGCTCTTGCGGTTAGACCAGAATCGATCTTTGCAATCTTATCACTAGTATCCTTAGTGAATTTCTCCAAAGTGCATAGCTTTTGAATTAAGGAAATAGCTTTAGTAATGATTGAATCTAATTCATTTGTTAGTTCTGAAAGATTTACCTTATTTTCTACCACTTCTTGGCTGATCTTTTCTGTCAATTTATATTGGAACTTTTGTTCTACTCGTTCTTCAATAGCCTTTTTTGCATCCACATTTTGAGTTTTGATTGCTTTGGTGAGAATGACAAGTTGATCTAGAATGGGGGCCTTGTGATCAACATCAATGTTAGGAACAATCTATTGTAAGATATCTCTTGTATTTTCCAGCACTAGAGAATCTTTGTGTTCTTTTCTAAGCTTTTCTTGCATTGCTTTCCTTTAACATATCTCTCCATATTCTATAAGAGATTCATAGTCCAATGTGGTTGGATCACACTTTGGTATTTCAATGATTTCATCAAGTGTGACCTCCAACTTACTCTTCTTGGTTTTCTTCTTCTTCTTTTGTGATGCACCTGTATGCAAAACCATAACAAGTTTTTCTACTTGGTCTGATGTGTTTGAGGAAGGCTTCTATGGTGTAGTACCTTTTTCCTATTGCTCGGGGTTTTCCTTTTAGTTTTTTGAGGATGTCTCCTTATCTACCTTCGGTGTATCTACAACATCGCCTTTGGTGTCCTTAGGCATGTTATCAACTGTCTTATCTTGTTCACCTTTCTCTTTTTGCACTTCATCTATATCTTTCATTTGTGCATCCTTTTTGGTGTGACCTCCATCTTTTTCTTCTCTACCGATGACTACCTATTCATCAATTGTATCCTTATTTTCATCATTACCCTTATCTTTGGGTATGCTTGCATCCTTTTTAGGTGACTTCTCCTTCTCCAAGATAATATTGATAGCTTGTATCAATAGTGGTATCTGTCCTCATGTGTCTACCTATACATAATCTGTTGTAGTGTCCTATTCATCAGTTTGGTCCTTGACAATAGTGACATATTCATCTCTCTGTACTTCATCTGCAAGATCTGCTCCGGTAACATCAATGATTGTATTATCTGACCATGTTTCATCTACAACATCCATATACTTGTTGCCTTTTGTATTCAATGAGTCTTCATTAACATCTTCATCAATAATAATAATATGTTTGGGGCTCTGTTTAGCCTGATCATTTTTGTTCTATTGATTTTTGGTAAGAGCTATTTGTGGCTTGGGACTTGTATCCTTTTTAGGTATATCAAGTATCTTTCTCCAATCAGCTTCACTCAACTTGTCTAGTTCAAGTATATGTCCTTGAAGTACTTGATAGGCTCTTAACTTTGGTGAGAACCTTTTGGAGTGTTTCTTCATCATCTCTTCAACTCCCCCCATTTTAGATTGCGGAGGCATGACATAAACTAGGGCTCTTTCCCTAATCTATTTCTCAGAGTGTAATGCAAATGTCCATCTTGCCGATAATCTATTCTGAAGTTCTTTTGGCATATTATCTGCCAATTGTATTAGAACATATTTGAATATACACATCATTGTGATAATTGCCTCTTCTATTTTATTTTGATCATCGGGATCCAATGTTAACCATTTCTTAATCTTGTGATCATTTGTTGTATCCGATTTGATAATAGAAGCACATACCTCATCAATTGTAGTAGGTAGTGTGTTCTTGATGGCTTGTACAGATTTTCCATCCTTTTCGATGTCCTCAATGTCTTCCCTTGTTCTGAGGAACTTTATTCTTTTTGTTGGCCCCTTTTTCTCTATTTTTTGCTTTCTTTTGTAGGTCCCTACTTGACCTTTCTTGATCGGTGAAGGACTTGCATCCTTTGTTGTCCGACTATTGGTCCTAGTTGCAGCAATAGTCCTAGGTTTCTTTGCTAGTGGAGGAGGTGGTGTATTGGACTCTGTGGACTCTGAGTCACTCTCCTTCTTAGCTTCATTGAATGGTGATTGAACCTCAGTTTCTTGTTTCTATTTAGTTTCCTCTTCATTCACCAATAGATTTTTATTCAAGTTCTTAACCATCTTATCTTTCTTCTTGTCAATATTTTTCACAACTAAGCTAGTTTAAATCCTTTCTTTGGCTTCCTCATAAGTTCCAAACTTGGGTTGTGATTTTTCCAATGACTCATTTATCAATGCATCAATAGCATTTGATTCTTGACCTATGTTCACCTCATAGTCAAGTGGAGACATCCATATTGTCCTTGGTACAACTGGTTTGATTAGGGTGGTATCAGTGTCCACCAAGAAACAAATGTTAGTCTTGTATTTCTCTACCATTTTTTCTGGTATCCTCATTCTCTTTTACATTCTCTCTTTGTATCCAGAGAAATAATCATCCATTACTGATTCAAAATTGTCTCTAAGTGACTTGATGAATTCACTTATTTGAATTGTTACTGGTCTGGTAGTGTCCCATTTCACATTACTGATATATGGGAAGGTTTCTTGGAAGTAGAAAAATATACACAATATCAGAGATCCAAATTTACACGAGTTGGTCTTTGCAGACCTGATTGTCCTCATGTTCTCATCTAATTGTTTGAGTAGCAGTTATGATAGGTCTAACTACAGTCCCTTCTTGATAATTTTATGTGTTGTATCCACTACTCCAGATGTAATGTTGTTCATCCTGTTAGCCTAAAAGAACTTGTATCTTAAGACACATGCTCCAAATTTCATTTCATTATCAGTGATGGTGGATACCTTTAGTCCTCTTCCATCCCATGTAGCTCCTATGTTCTTCTCAATGTCAACTCGAGGAGGGTGTTTAAGTGCCTTTGGTTTCTCGATTATGGGATAACTGGTAATAGCGTGTATAACATCCCTGGTTATGGGTTTAGGCTCATCTAGCCATATCTTTTGGTCATGTATCCTGCTCAATACTAACTGAATCCATTCAGTTTTGAATTCCTTCAAGAATAGTAGGGCATGTGTGAGCCCTTTTACTTCAATGTGTTTATGCTCTTCCTTGATAGTGCCATCATCTAGCAAAGCTTATTGAAAGCTTTCTCAACTTCCAAGTCTCCTATTTCTACAATCTTGCAGTGTATATAAGCTCACACATCTTCAACAAGCAAAACCCTAGCTGGTATTCTTGAGAATGCACCAGCATTTTCGTGTTGTGAAGCAACCTCAGGATATATCTTGTAATGAGGTTCTTCACAGGTTGCATTCTTGATTAGATTGACCTTATTCTTTTTATCATTCTTGAGCTTGGAGGTTCTTGACATAGTTGCCATCGTTTCAGAATTTAGGGATTTTTCATGAATGAAAATAGAGTTCTCGATTATCTCTATTACTTACTTCAACCTTTGTAGTTGTTTGGAATTTGTTTGGAGTGCAGGGAGTCAAGGTGTAGGCACTCTTCAACCAGGTCACTTTGTGCTCAGGTTTCTCTCTGTTTCTTCACTCTGGTTGTTGTATGAATAATGAAACCCTTCCGTCATCTATTTATAGACTTTCCCCTAAGTTGAGTCATTAATGCTCAACCACTTCTCGGTACATGAAGATAGAGTCATCAGGTGATACACAAATAACATTCTCGGTGAGAATGTGATGCTTCAAGGCAGCTATCAACTTGTTATGTTCATATACAGATTTCGGTGTATGGCGAAGATAACATTGTCAACTCACATGATTACTGATGGATCTCGATTTACACTAGCGACTTAGCCTTTATGTGTTAACTAACGATTCTCAGTAAGTATGGACAACTTAGCTTTGTATGTACATCGATGCATTTTGGTATGTATTGACCGACAAGATTGTTTTCATAGAATCATAACAAGTAATACCATAGTGCATCTTTAATCATGTTGATTTGGTATTTTTAACTATGTGTAATGGAACTGATGCAAAATATAACTTGGTATAATGTAGTTCCATACTTACTTGTTCTACTTAGGTGGGGATGGTGATGTCACCAAATCCATTGGATAAGGTGTCACCATTTGTATTGATTGGTCCAGCTTCATCAATGTTTGTAGCTTTCCTCCACATTTTGTTTCTCATCTTCCTGATGTCTTCAATAGGGTTTCCATTGGTAAAGGTGCTGGTCTCTATCATTCGGTCTCTGCAATCTTTCTTCAGATGACCAACTTTATGACATTATAGACATGTCATTCTAGGGTTAGTCCAGCTCCTAGACTTTCTTGTCCATTGTCTCATACAGTTTGCATCTATGTGACCAAATCTTCCACATGCTGTGCAGTTTGCCCATGTATTGTAATCCTAAACATATTGGTTACCGACTCTTTTCGATTGATAGGAAGTTTCTTGATCTTTAGGCTTCCATGATTTCTCTTTCTTCTTCTTGCATTCAAGAGATGTGTGCCCATGCATTTTGCAAGAAAGACTAAATTTGTCCATGTAGGTTTCCTTCTTTGGTTGTTTCACCTCAGATTTACATTCATATGCTTTATGTCCTTTCTTGTTACATTTATAACAAATTCCTATGAATGAAGGTGTGGTTTTAGAAATACCTTTCATTTTTCTCCTGCATACATTTGATGTGTGGCTTGGCCTTCCATAGTGATTGCATGTTAGCTTTCTTTGTCTTGGATTTGCATAGACATTCTTTGTATCAGCTTGGTTTGGTGATTCTTCATTTTTGGTATACCCTAGTCCAGTATTATTGTTGACTCTTCTATGTCCTTCCAGAAAATCATCCATCCTTTTGGTGCTTTCTTCAGCTCTCTTCATCATGTCATTATGTTGTTGCTGAATTCTCACTTCATGTTTCAACTTTTCATTTTCTTCTCTTAGCTCACTGATAGCTTCTATTCTTTCAATGAGTTTTGTATTCATTTTGTTTGCCTCTCGACTCATAAGAATAATCTGATTTTTGATCTCATGATGATGTTCTATAAGTCTTTATATTTCTGACTCTTTCTCTTGTAGTTTTTCAGTAATATTCCTCCCGTCATCAATATCTAGCGTTCTTTCTTGCTCAGCTTGTCTAGCATTGTTCATGACATCAATCATTCTTACCATCTGTGTCTCTTGACCGATTTGCAAAGATTTCACTTGTCCATCCAAATGTTGATTGATTTCATTCAGACTTGTGATTCTTTCTTATGATGTGTTTGATGCTTTGCTAGTTGTAGATCCTGAAGACTCAAATAGATCTAGTATCTCTTCCTCTTGGTAGTTTCTTTCATTACAGCAAGATGCCATAATCTTTCTTTCATCCAGCAACTATCTCATCTTGATTCTAGCTTCTTTATATTGTTCAAAGAAGATTTGTATCTCTAACTTTTGATTCTCAATACTCTTGTCAAGCCTATACTTCTCCATTGTATTATATTTTCTCTTAAGTCTTTAAACTTTCCAAATAAGAGTTCTAGCTCTGATACCAATTGTTGTAAATAATGGGAAGTATGTACTAAGAGGGGAGGGGTGAATTAGTACCTCTAAAACTTTTAGTTAATTGAACTTTAACCTTATGTAATCAAATCTTTGCTTTACCGATCATATCTATTGTTCTTTCTTTATGCATGTGATATCAATTCATAATATTATTTGTATGTAGACATTCATAGAAACATTCATGAAAGCAATAAAACATAACACAAGATATGGTAACACAGAAATTCCCTGTTAGAAGGTGAAATTCGCGGTGGGGATGACACCCACAAAAACTTCACTATCTGCAGATTGGAAGGGGCCGGTTAAGGCTTACAATTTGATCACTTTTGATGATATACCCTATTAGGAGTATTATGTAGAGACTGGTTAAGGTCTACTCTATTAAGAGCTTTAGCAACACTATTTAGTGTGCACTCGGTTAAAATATTTATAATAGGATTGTTAAATCCACCTTTCTTGAAAGGATTTCTTCTATTTGCTAAACTTGTTAGAATGTAGACAAAAATACTCATTGACCTGAGTGTATGCAATCTAGAATTGTTGATTATAGATCTATTAAAGATTACATGTACAATGTATCACCTAATATGATTGATTAATACCTCTGTTGCTTGATAGCCTTGGTTCCTGGTTCTTGATAACCAAATTTATCTTTTGATGTTCTGCTTCTTGAAACTCTTAGTCTGATCCATAGATGTGCTCATTGGATAAATTCATCCTCACATCCATCTCAAATGAATGATTACACATCTATTTATACAATAGATTTGACCTTTTTAGTTTCACGTATTACAAACTTAACTCTATGATCAGAGGTTTACAACTTGACCTTGATCTCCTAGTTTGCATATTTTTAATCAGTTAGACTAATTAAAACAATTACAATTATGTTTCTTGTTCCTCAAGAAATGGTTTTAAAACAAATCTAAAACTCTAAATAAAGCATAGCTATTTTATTTGACATGGAAGTCAGATCCACTTTTCTTGGGATATAACTGACTTTCAGTGTCTGATGCTCAGGTTGCTCTGAATATCTTTTGGTGTTCCTTTTTTGAACTGTCCATCGGGTTCCCTTGCTCTGTCAGGTTCCTCTCTTTATTTCTCTTTGTTTTATAGTGTAACCTGCTTGTCGGGTTCCTCTATATCATGTTTGGGTTGCACTTTTAGTTTACACAAAAATTGTGTCGTCAGGTTTCTCTTTACTTAGCACTTTTGGTCTGAACTGAAACCTATCTTTCGGTGTAGTGTTACCAATGGTTTATAACAAATGTTTTCTCTTTGCATACTAATGGAAAAACTTATGTCATCAGTTATGATTCTGTCTTCATTATATGTTTTCCTCTCATTGATGAAAATGATTTCTCAAAGGAATTCTACTATTGGAAATCTGGTTGGGTCAATTATTCTTTCTATATTAACTATGATTGTATCATATGATGTTAAAATCTCCTTGTATTATCATTTTTTATACTTTTTGATGTGTTATTAGATGCTCTGAGGTCTTTAGGAACCTTTAGGAATGAGTAGGATCTATTTGATTGCATTCAATATCTCATTTCACCATATTTCTTTAGTCATGCCTATGTCAATTTCAACTAAGTTTGACAGATTGATCCTAAAGGAAAGATGGGTTTAAGAGGTGTTTTGGAAAGGAAACAAGGAGATTTCAAATGGGTCTTCCTCAGATTCTGCATCCAAGGCCCTCATTATGCCCAGTTTTACCCTTAAGACCAACTTGCAACTCGTTTCTTCCAACCTTGCATAATAAGCAACCAAGTGCACAACTCTGGGCACCAACTGTGCAGGGCACGTGACCAAATACATAGGAGGTAGGCCCAAGTGTGCAGGACCTTCCCCAACTGTGCAGGAACTTCACCAAATATGTAGGAAGTGTAACACCCCAAAATTGGCATCTTGCAACCCTAACCAATTTTGTTGCATTTATCATTCTTATGAATCATCAAAGTCCTATTGTACTAGGCAATTCTGAGTTTTAACTGACTCTACTCGACCTGAGTGTCAAATGTAGAAAATCCTAAATCTCCATTAATCATACATTATGTCTAATTCCTAAATATCTATTGGCTAAACAAACCTTATGATCAAATTAATTTAATTATAAAGTCCTAGCACTTTAATTAAATTAAATTCACCCTCTTTAGCTAAGACACATAAAAAGAGAATTAAATGATATTTAATTATTAAATAAATATCTTCTTTTTCAATAATTGAATTTAATTATTCAGATAATTGAGAAAAAGCGATTATGAGGTCATATTTTATTTAATTAATTAAATATTGTCAACAAAATCTTCTCTTGAGTTCAGAATTGGAAACTTCTCTTTAATTATGCTTTAAAGAGAAAGAAAACAGATAAAACAATAATTAAAATCAAAGAAAGAAAACAGTTAAAGCAGAGAGAAAACAATTTATTGTATTCTTTTAAATAAAGCTTTCTATTCTAAACTGGCTTTTCTATCTGTTTTATTTCAAAAGAGGAAACTTTCCATTCTGAACAACCTCTGAGTCTATAAAATAAATCTCATTCTTTCATTAAAACCCCCACTCATTTTCATGCATTGTTAGAATACTGAATTATTGCCACATTTCTTGATAATCTCATATAGAATAATATTATTTTGCAATAAAATAGTTTCAATTTCTAGAATAATTGCATTGAAATCATGTCTTAGACTAAGCTTAGATCTTTCAATTCTTAGGATAATCTTGCATTGTATTGCATTCAAGGAGAAAAATCCTTCATTCCTAGATTAGTCTATGGTTGTGAGACTCTCGTTCTGAGAGCTATTTCTAAAACCCCGTCTGGATAGAAGGCAACAGGTCGAATCACGCAGGCAGAAAAGATGAATAATCTCCTATTCAGCCTTGTGTGTATCTGGTGAAGAAGGACTATGTTGAAGTGTATGGTGAGTTAACAAGGCCAAATTTACCACATACATTTCTGGCACCCATCGTGGGGTAGGTACATTCTATTCTAGCCTCATTTTATTTCATTTTTTGCATCATGTCCATACTTCCGTACTGCTCTATTTTAATATAGCGCGAACTTTATGAGTGTCTTGCACGAACTTTCTAGTTCTTTGCATGGCTCTCTGTACTTCTTCGTGCGATCTAGTATAAATCATCATGCGAAATTACACACCAGAGCTTTCATTTCATATTTTTTATCTCGATTTTCTAACCATCTACTATTTTTTGACATCTGTGTTTCTCTGATTTTATCTTTTGAAACAGCTTAACAGTGGTTTGCAGGACGCTGAGATAAAGAAAAGCCCTTATAAACTTCTAACATGTTTATCACAGGATGTTGATATGAAGAAAGGCATTACAAACTACTAATGGGTTTATTGCAGGACGTTTATCGAAGACCTTGCATGTTTTCACAAATTCTTATGTCTGTTTTTAGTAGTTAAAACACACTTCGGTTGGTGCTTAAAATGAATCATTGTCTTGTGTGATTGAAGTGTTTTTTAGATTTTAATCCTAAGAACTAAATGAACATATCCTCTCTCCTCGCATTTATGGATCTTGGGTGTAAGAGAAATTAATGTGATTCTTCTACAGTGGCTACCTCCTGAGAGCTTTAGCAGAGCCTGTGAGAGTGGATGCCCAGCCGGTAACAGGCTAAAGCCAAGCCCTTCCGAATCGATATACAAAAAATGCTATTGTGATTAATGTCATAATAGACAGGTGTGAATTTGTTGTGGCAACCAAAATCTCCTCCAGTACCCTAGTGGTGCGTTAAAGTCCCTACATTGTTAAGGTGAAAGCCTTGCTTTGAAAGGATTGGGAGAGCCCCCTTTATTGGGAAAATGAC
>MU224708.1:2020576-2037419 GCA_018584345.1 Thuja plicata
CACTCTTACAGCTCTTAGTAGAGACAATAGCCCTTTGGGAAGCAATTCCTTTGGGGTTTGAAGCTTGGTGTGCCTGAGAAGTGAGTGCACATGTAAGGAGGAGCCCGTGCCTCCAAGATTCTAAGTTGTTCGCTAAGAGTAGGCGTAACTAAACTTTGGTTCAAGTGGGGATTCAACAGATATTGTCCTGGCTATCCTAGGATTGTGATGTTCCTGTTCTGGTACTACAAATATTTTGTTTAATGTATTTTGCGTGGGCGTATCATTTGAACAATCAAAACTATCGTCAAAACACACAAACTGTCAATCTTGAACATGTCCAAAAGAATCTATAACTCAAACTATCTATCATAAAATAGTATGATTTTATCTTGGGAAACACAAACTGGTCTCAACTATCTGATTTTGTAAATGTTCTTTTTTCAAAATTTGCATAGTTTCGCGTGAGATTTCCCAATCTTCACATCATTCTCTGAGAATCTTTACGTGATACGCTGTAAAATTTCACACAACATTTGGCAACAGTGTTGTTATTCTGTCATTTTTTCTTCACCAGTCTGGTGTCTTTTTTTCGTGTGAGATTACAAAGTTTCACGCGCATCGGTGAGAATCTTCGCGCGAGTTTGGAGTCTTTTTTCCAAAATAGCAAGCTAATTTCTATCAGTCAGGTGTACTTTGTCAAATTTGGTCTCTGATATGGGTCTATTTTTCTGCCCTCCATCTTCACACAGTCTGAAACTTGGTTTCTTGGCTTGAGAATTACGTGATTCTTGCTTAAAATGGTCTCATCTCATGTCTTTTTGGTCTCTTTCATCTATGTTGTCATGCTTTGTGTCGCAATAGTCATCTCTTGGCTATTCTAGCCTCATCTCTGACAATTTTCACCAAGGATACTTCACCTTTTGGCATGTTCTGTGCAATTACTTTGAGACAGTTTCAAGTTTGGTCCTAGTTCACATTCCTTGTTCAAACTTTATCTATGACTGTCACAACTCGAAGTGGCAAAACATTTCCTTCAATCAATCAAGACAAATCTGTACTTTCCACGCCATTATTGGCTACATCTAGTGAGGAATCATCTCATTCTCCTTCCCTGGTATGTCGACCTTACAATAAATGATCATTTCTAGTGGATCTTAGTCAGGTTCGAAATCCTTTGTTCCAAGAAGACCCAAATTTTGAGAACACTCAATATTTTCATACTGAGTCTTTATACCTTGAATCCTTGCATTCTAGCAAGATGGAAGATCATAACCAATCAGGTGAGGTTAGTAGAGCTGACTTCTTTAAAATTTGGGGTAAGTCCCATTCTCAAGACCCCCTTAATGATGTAGAAGCAGAAATCACTCAAGAAGAGATTGCACAAGCTCATGCTAATAAAGATTTATATAGGATGATGGGAGTCCTCCTAGATGAGGAGAAAGAGAAATATATTCTTGAACTAGCCAATCAAGGGGCTAAGTTACCTTCCAACTATGATGTAGAAACACTTGTTGAGAAAGAGGAAGAAACTGAAAACTCCTGCTTGCAAAAAGAAATGCAAACTATGCAGGAGCAACTCTCTCAACTCTTGAAAGAGAAAGACAAACCTGTTACACAATTCATGCTAGAAAGCATCTATCCTTTCCCATTTGACAAAGATCTTTACATGCCTCCTTTCCCCAAAGGAGTTGAACTTCCTAAATAAGAAAAATACTTGGGTACATCTGACCCTCAAGACCATTTGAGAGAGTTTGGTGCTCTCTCCATGGAATTCATACATGACACAACCTATCTCATGCGTCTTTTCCCATGTAGTTTTGGAGGGTCAGCTATGGAATGGTTCTCTAGACTACCAACTGGCATCAAAACTTTTGATGAAATTTCCAATTTATTTCTACAACACTATTCTCACAACATCCAACATTTGGTTCATATCTGAGATCTTTGCAACTTGAAACAAAATCATGGGGAATCCTTTTTGGCATTTCTCCAAAGATGGAGACAACTTTATACACAATATTCTTGCAAGATACCCAAATCTGAAAAGTTGGACATCTTTCTCGATAATCTTCTCCCTAACTTTGGGTATCAAGTACAACTACAAGGTCCTCTGACCTTTGATGACATGATTAAACAAGCTGTACGAATCGAGACATTTATGATCAAGAAAGGAGTATTGACCTTACACAAGGGAAATAAACAAGGGTCTTCCTCTTTAAGCAAAGATAAACCCAAATTTCCCAACAAGAATCAAAATGTTGTGAATGATGGCATTGTAGACAATGTGACTCCTAAGCCTTCCAAGGCTGCCTTTAATATCACTACCATGATGCAAGCGGCCAAAGCCACTGAATAGGCTGCGGTAGATTCTAAACCAAGTACTTCACGATTTTTTGGACCTAAACCTTGGGCTCCTAGACCCAAGCGCGAGTTCACTCCTTTAGGAGAACTTCTTGAGGAGGTTTACAAGACTCTCTTGGACAACCATTTACTCACTCCACTGGATAATTCATGACCTTATGATCCGCAACCAAGACCCTCTTGGTGGAATGAATCCGCTTATTGTGATTTTCACCAAAACAAAGGTCATAAAAAGGCTACTTGTCTTAAATTGCGACATAAAATCTAGGATCTCATCGATAGTGAGGTTATTGCTGTGGGAGGTCACAATAAAAATTCTGATCACCAAGCTTTCAAAGACCCATTTCCTCCTCATGGAAAAGGTGAATCATCTAAAGGCAAAAATACTGATGCTAAGGTCAACTATACATACACCAATAACGACAATGTCGTTAATATGGTTGAACCTCGTTGACACTAAATATTGTAATGTCATCATTCTCAAGGGAAGGGAAGATGCTTACAAGTCCAAAACACCTTCCATCTTGTGAGGGTCTATGCCTCAGTCTTCTAAACAAGAGCAATCTCAAGTCAGTGCTAATGTTGTTACTTGATCTCGTGCTAAGATCATCATCAAAGGCCCTGAGCCTTCTCTGTCTATATCAACTCAACCTTCAGACAAAGATAAGGTTGACTCTACCAATAAGAATCCAAAAGTGGGCTCCTCATGTAATTCTTCCAAATACAACATTCTCTATCGATTTCAATGTACTAATGCTCACATAACTATTTTTGAGCTCCTAAAAATCTCCCCTGCTCACAGGGAAATCTTGGACAAAGCCCTCACCAAGGCAAATGTCCCAAAAGATCTTGATCTCGACCAGTTTCAATCCATGGTAGGTCACTTGACCTCCTCACATTACTTGTCTTTCTCTAAGGAAGATGACCATTCTTTGATTCACCCGCATAATAACCCTCTGCACATTGAAGTCATGATTGGTCCAAAGCGTGTTCGCCGTGTTCTTATAGATAACGATGCTGGCCTCAATATTTGCTCTACTAGTTTCCTTACTGAGTTAGGCTATGGAAAAGATTGCATTGATGCCGACAAAAAGATTACTATTAAGGCCTATGATGAGGAAGAACGTAAATCTAAGGGGCTAGTTGTGTTGCCAATCAGAGTTGGTCCTATTGAACAAGATGTTATCTGTCAAGTGCTTGACATCCCTTAGGCATACAATATTCTATTAGGAAGGACATGGATCCATGAAATGTAGGCTATCCCTTCCACATACCATCAGTGCATTAAGTTCCCATTCCAAGGATCTGAAGTGACTATACCCACTAAAACACGCTATGATTGCAATGCCCTCACAAAATCTACTAACATCTTTGTGCCTACCAACATAGAATCTATTGAACTCCTTGAGAATAAATTGAAAGAAATGGAAAAGAGTTTGACACTCAAAGAAACTGATATGGGAGGATATCAGATTGAACCTGTGCTATCTATTACATCTTTTCCTTTGTCTCCACATTCTTTTGGGAGACCTTCTGAGAGAACTAAACCTTCTACGGTTCCTCCTCCAACAAAGTATGGTGGTACCTTTTTACAAGCCACAGTACCATTAGAAGAAGAAGCTAAAGATAGAGCTATCAAAGCTTGGATCTATAAAGGAGAATACAATTTTGAACAAACCAATCCTCCTTATGACATAAAACCTGAGCAATATGGCAAAGGTCTATCTATTATGCAACGTTTTGGCTATAAAGGAAATGGTCCCATAGGTGCGAATCATAAGGGATTGATTGCACCACTTGAAGCTATTGGTCATAGAACACGTGACTCTATAGGTATAGGCTTCTAGAAACTCACATTTCAACTGGGGATAAACAAGTTTGTACCTCAAGAAGATAAGCAACCAACACCTGAAGAAACATCTAAAACTGAAGAACCTGAAGACAGCTCTGATGAGGATAGTTTTCCTTATCCTATTCCTCTAGACCTGGCGGCATTCTTTGCTGAGCTAGATAACTTTATACCATGTGTCAGTATAGTAGACACTGACAATGATTCTGATAACACCACTTCCTTTGCTCCATTAACTTATGAGGAGTGGAAAGAAATATATACTCTGAATCCAAGTCATCAGGGTGATTTATACATACCACCACACTTTCAAGAATAGTTTGACTAGGAATTTCAGTCACTTCTCATTACACAAGAGGCAGATGATGCTACAAACACTAATGAGGTACCTAGGTCAAAAGGTTCTCATCTGACCATAGCAGAGGTTCTAGGTAGAACTCATCCCAACTAGGGACAAAGGGTTGATTTCACTCATGTTCTTGACATGACACCTAATGATGAAATAGACTCCCATGAATATGAGTTCAACATCTTGTCATATGCCACCTCTGATAGAGATACATATATAGCTAACACATATGAAAACCTTCTCAAAGTAGGTGAAGGGTCTAGTGTAAGGTCACACGAGTCTGACTCCCTAGATGTTAACGTGTCATCTACTACGGTCGCTAGGAATCAAATGAATTTGACTATACCTCTAGATGAGATCGCTTTAGGTCTCAACTTTCTTGTCCATGCTTTTGATGATTATACCATGAATGCACTTGAACCCGTCACTTCTCTTTCACTTTGCCATCTTGAGCTTATAGACTAGAACTCCAACTCCCCATCTAATGAAGTCCTTACGTTCCAGAATGATTACGCTCTTGCATGTTACCTATACGCTATCGAACCTGTAACGTCCTCCACTAGAAAAGCAAGTGTCAACATGACTAAGGTTGACATCAAGTATCTTAGTCACAAAATCAAAAGAAGAAAAAATAGGCGCTCTGATGGTGAAAACCACATTGTGGCAGTATCAGAACCTAAAACAGTCAAAATAAAAGACATATCCAAGGGTGAAAACCTCTACGAGGTGCCCGAGGATGAGATACTTGATGCACTTCTGAGTCATTTCTAGGAGAGATAATCTGTGCTTATTGAACCAACTCAACCTATCAACTTGGGTACAGAGGAAGAACCTCAGATCATTCACTTGGCACAATCACTATCAGAGGCAGAAAAAGAGGAATTCACTACATTCTTCAGAAGCAAAAAGATAAACTTTGCATGGAAATATTCTGACATGCTGGGATTAGACCCTAATCTAATCATGCACCATTTGTCCATTGCACTAGGTGTCAAGCCCGTCAAGCAGAAGCTTCACAAAATACATCCACATGTAGCTCTACTTGTCAAAGCTGAATTGGAGAAACTTCTTAAGGCAATGTTTATCAGAGTAATTGACTATTCTGAGTGGATCTCTAATATTCTTCCAATATCAAAACATGATAAATCTATACGAGTCTGCACAGACTTCAGAGACTTGAATTTGGCATGTCCTAAGGACGATTTTCCATTGCCTAATATTGATATGATTGTAGATATGACAACAGGGTATGAAATGTACTCACTAAAGGATGGTTTCTCTTGCTACAACCAGATAAAAATTGCGCCAGAGGACCAAGAGAAAACTACTTTCACATGTGCCTGGGGCACTTTCTATTGGAATGTCATGCCCTTTGGACTCAAAAATGCTGGTGCTACATATCAGAGAGCTGTTACGACTATATTTCATGACATGATGCATAAAACAATGGAAGATTATGTGGATGACACTTTAGCTAAGAGCATGCACCGAAAGAAGCATCTTGCAGATCTAGGTCCTATACTAGATCGTATGGAATATTTCAGTCTAAGGCTCAATCCTAAGAAATGCACATTTGGCGTAACATTTGAAAAATTGCTTGGCTATATCATCTCTACTAAAGGCATCGAAGTGGACCCTACAAAGTACAAGCTATCATGGAAATGCCACCACCAAAGAATATTAGACAAATGAGAGGACTTCAAGGCCAACTGCAGTCTATCTGGCATTTTATCTCACAACTGGGAGACAAGTCACAACCATTTACCAAAAATTTACACAAGGGTGTGGCTTATTAATGGAACAAATAATGTGATGAAGGGTTCACACAAATCAAACAGTATCTTGAAAACCCACCAATATTGATGCCTCCTATTCATGGGAAGCCACTTATACTTTACATTTCTGCCACAGATACATCATTGGGTTTCCTATTGGCTCAAGAAGATCAGTACAAGAAAGACAGGGCTATTTATTACATTAGCAGAACTCAGGTCTCATATGAAACAAAATATTCAGCTATAGAGAAGGCTTGCCTTGCAGTGGTATTTGCTTCACAAAAACTGTGGCACTATATGATGGCTCATACTACATGTCTAATTGCTAAAATTGACCCTCTGAAATATTTTCTCAATAAAGCTACCCTCACAGGTAGACTAACTAAATGGGTCATGCTTCTCAGTGAATTTGATATTGAATATGTTGAAAGAAAGGCCATTAAGGGAGAGGCAATAGAAGATCAGTTGGCAGAAGCACCTCTAGTAGATCATCAACCATTGCACATTGAATTTCCAAATGAGTCCATATTACTTCTCACACATCAATCATGGACTATGTTTTTTGATGGTTCATTTACCCAACAGGGGTCAGGCGCTGGGATACTGTTCATTACACCTCAAGGGTACTCTTTACCAAAAGCATATAAGATGTTGTTTCCTTGTACAAATAACATTGTTGAGTACAAAGCCCTAATCAATGGTATGAAGATCACCCTTGAGTGGCGAGTAGACGAACTCAATGTTCTTGGAGATTCATAATTAGTCATCAATCAAGTCAATGATATCTATCAGACAAAGGATGACAAGTTGGTGCCTTATAAATGGTTGGTGGATGACCTCAAAAATTATTTTACTCACATCACATTTCAACAAGTTCCAAGGATAGATAATAAAGCAACAGATGCCATGGCTACTCTTGCCTCCATGCTACAGATGCCAGAAAATGATTTTCGACATGAATTCCTAGTGGAGACATTACGCTACCCAGCCTATGACTCCCCTAATTCCCAGATGATCTGTTCTATCATTGGACATGACTCATCTTGCTACCATCATATCTTTTCCTACCTTCATGACCAGATTGTTCTGGACACTTACACCCAGAATGAGAAACATCACTTAATTCGCAGTGCTTCACAATTTGTCATCATAGCTAATGACTTGTACAAATGTGGTCTAGATGGTACCCTCTTAGGTGTTTAGAACCCAATGAGTCCAAACGTGCATTAGTAGAGGTACATGAAGGCATCTGTGGGTCTCACTCTAATGGCCTAACATTGGCCCATAAACTTATTAGAGCTGGTTACTATTGGCCAGATATAGAAAAAGAAGCTACACAGTTTGCTAAGTCTTGCAAACAATGTCAACTACATGGTAATCTGATTCATGCTCCGGCCAAGGAGCTTATTCTCTTCATTACTTTTTGGCCATTTCAAGAATGGGCCTTTGACTTGGTGGATCAAATTTATCCCTCATCCTCAAATGGACATAAGTTCATAATTATAGCTACATACTATTTTACCGAGTGGGTGGAGGCAGTCCCTCTCACTGTTGCTAATGGCAAATCAGTAGCCATGTTCATTCTCAACTACATCATCTTCAGGCATGGTGTACCCTCAATAATAATCACTGATAATGGGGGACAATTCAAAAACAAGGATTTGACAGAGCTATGCTCTAAGTTTAAAATTACTCAACATTGGTCTTCCATCTATTATCCTAAGGGTAATGGATAGACGAAAGCATCCAACAAGACAATCCTTAAAATCCTGCAATGCACAGTGCACAAATTCAAATGAGATTGGCATCTCCAGATTAATCTAGCTCTCTGGGCATATAGGAAAAGCATAAGAACACCAACAGGGGCTACTCCCTATGCGTTGGTTTATGGAGCAGATGCTGTGTTACCAATTGAGGTTGAGATTCCTTCTCTGCAAGTCTCTCTGAAAGGCCTCATTACTGATGAAGATAATAGAATATCTCGGTTACAAGAGCTAGAACTACTTGATGAACGTCGACAAGTGGCGTCAATCACCTTAGAGCATACCAAAAAAGGATGTCCAAGAGCTATAACAAGAAGGTTAGACCAAGGGATTTCCAAGCGGGTGACCTCATTCTGAGGGAGAACCCTAAGAATCAACAACATCAGATCTAGAAAGGGAAATTTGAACCAAACTGGCTTGGTTCATATGTTGTCACTGCAGTGTTTGGGTCTGGCACCTATCAACTTTCTACTACTAAAGGAGAACAACTCAAAGAGCCCATCAACGCTCTTCATCTGAAGCGGTTCTACAACTGAGACATCTTCAGTGCGCTCATGTATATACTTTAAAGTCCTGAAAAAATTCTAAAAAATTGAAAAAGTCCTAAAAAAATGATCATCTTAGTGAAAACCTAGCGATAGGCACTTTGATGTATCTCCAAAAAAAATCATATATTCCAAAAATACAAAAAAAATTAAAAAATTGAAAAATACAAAAAAAGAGAGAAAAAGAAAAAAAGGTGCCATTGATGAAAACTTGGCAAACAGGCATCATGGTAGCAAAAAAAGAATTTTTGCCAAGAAGGTGAAAACCTGGTAAACAATCGCCTCTTTTTCCACATTGCTATATCTATCGCAGCACCCCTTGGCTTTATGCAGTTGCTTTCCTGCTTTGCTGCTTTCCTGCTTTCCTACTTGCATTTGCTTTTTGTTTCCCGTCAAGACACCAACTTACATGGATTGAAATTGGTCATACTCTCGGGGCAACCCTCCTAGTCTTGGGGGCATTATCTTATTACTTTTGGATCTACTTCATGAAATTCACCAGTGGTTCTCACTGCATCTACCTACTATCACTTAGCTTATACTGAGTTCTTTCTCCTTGAGAATCTCCCTAACATCAGTCACTAGTGGTTCTCAATGTGTCTGCCTACTGATGTCTAGCTATTCCTATGATCTCTTCACTTGAGCATCTCTATCACATCAGTCACCAGTGGTTCTCACTATGTCTGTCTACTGTCACCATACTATTGAGATTGCTCGCATCCATTACAGTTGGAGTTATACTCAAATGCTCTATCTATTGACACTCAGTCTTGCCAATTCTTTGCTTTAGTTTGTACATAGCTTTCAGTCACTTTCATGACACTCTGGTTCCTTTGCAAACCCTCCTGACTTGACATTGATTTAGTGCCATACGCTTGGGGGAAACCAAATCTCATTTGTCCTCGCAACATACGTCAAGTTAGTCATCATTACTTGGGGGCATGTGTCTCCCATTTGATCACATCTTTGGTTTACACCTGAGTTAGTAATCTTGTCACTTCTCAAGGACAACTCGCTACTGACACAAACTGGTGTTTTTTAACACCACCATAAACAATGTTTTTTAACACTATCTTTGGACATATCTGTGTTTTTCAACACACATCAAATATCTCAAACGTAAACATCTATCGATAATAATCAAACATAATGCACTCACAAGCACAACGGTGTTTTTCAACACCTCTAAACATGAACATATGCGACAAATTTGAAACATGCTGAGCTATGATTGACTCTTTCTTTGTATGTTGTCTATTCTCATGGATTTCATTAATATTTTCTTTGTCTACTGCTTGTTGGTGTAGTCCCGATGCTCTGGCAACGTCAAATAAATAGGGTGTATGTGGTAAGAGCTCCCGCACTAAGGTGGAACAACCTCACATCCCTCGTTCTTGTTTATTTGCACACCATGGTGAGGTCGGTACTATTTCCTTGCCTATTATTTCTCTATTTTTTATTTCTTTGTTTGTTTACGCATGATTGCACTCATTGTTATCTTGGCTTTGAATGCCTTGATACTGGTGTAGTCTTGCAACATTAACTAGAAACAATGCTCAGGTCATCTTGTCTTTTGTGCCCTGGTGCTTACATTTGTTTCCTAAATTTTATTCGATGACAAGTCATATTCATATCCTTATGGTTGCATTGTGGCACTAGTAAGGGTTGTATCGACTTTGATGTTCCAAAAAAAATGCTCAATGATGATGATTTTACGATGGGTCTCACAACCATGTCCCAGAATTGCACTTTCATATTGCATCTAGCATAGGATTGCATTTTCATTCTAGACTTGCATTGTGGCAGTGATTTGGTGTTCTCTTCATTGCATTCTCCTAGGTTCATACATTGGGGAGTTCTTCTTCACTGTCCTGGTTTCCTCACGACTACACAGGTGTTCGATCCTCGCTCTCAATTCTTCACATGTTTTTTTGGTTAGCATTCGTCATCTTGCATGAGATGTTAGTACCATACACATTGCATATTCATAACTCATTATCATCTATACATTACATTAGCATTTTCAATTACACATTGCATTTACATAAATCATCTACATACATACATCTTTGCATCTAAATCATACATATGCATTTCATACATCTACATATCTTTAAAACATGTTCATACATTTGCATAGATTCTAAATCATCTAACCATCTAAGCATATAGGAAACATCTCATAAAAGAAAATTTGACACATGTAATGATACCAAAAGATGAGCTCATATATATATATATATCCAATGTGTTGATACAAATACAAAATGGTGCTACTCGAGCATGATCTATCTCAAAATGGTGATATAAATACATGGATGCCAATGCATCAGATATATCCTATGATCTCATCTATCTATCAATCAAATCTAAATCTGGCCTTCTCCCTCATCACCTAGAGGAGGTGGAGGTGGAGGCCTATCTGGTGGAGGTGGTGCCTGTGCACCCTCCAACCCTCTAGCATAGGTAAAAAATCTGGTAACCTGTGATGCCTCATTAGGCACCACCCCTATATATGATGTATAGTAATACGCCGCTTGAGAAGTCTGATGTCGCACCTCCTCTTGTGCTGCCTAGAGCTACTCTCAGAGATCCTGTATCTCCTGATCTCTATCTAATAATCATGCATCTCGCATAGCCACCTGTATAGTCAAATCCCCAACCTGTCTTGAGAGCTATCAAGCTCTCTCTCAAGACCGTCACTGTGGACCCTGTGCTGGATCCTACACAGGCTGGTCCTCCTGCATCAGATCCTCCTACTACACCTCATATTGTGGGGGTGCCTGCTGCTCCTCAGCTGTCTGCTCTACAGTCCATCATCAGGACTGTCTCATACTACCACTGCCACTGGCCCCAATGTCCATCCCCATATGTCGAGCGAGGATGTCTACCTATACTGTCCGGGGTCGGGGACCCTGTTGTAGCCCTGGCTGTGTACTCCGCTATGGTGGGGGCATGTGCACCTACTGCTGTACCACCTATGGCTATACCACTTGTGGATGTACTATGTGCCCTCATCCTACCATACCAACCAAATTTGTGAACCTAGGGAATGGATGTGTAACAAATACTCCCTATACTTGACATTCATAATGCCATCTGCTACGTCTCGCAGATAATCCCACTGCACTAGGGCCAAGGCTGATATGTCAATCATAGTGTGACCCTGGTCTAGCTTCGTCAGCCAGCCCCTCTAAATCTCATCTATGAATCAAGCATACACTGTGTACTCCTGAGATATATCCTATGGGTGACTAAACTGCCACCGTACCCGCTTCTGCGGGAATCTCTCTATCACTGTGATTGCACGACCGATCATCACACATGAGCAAAACATATGGTTGAGCTTCTCTGCTGCTTCATCCCAAGCCTCAGTCAGTATCCATGATCTCTAGACTACCGCTACTAAGTCATCAAGCTGGGCTCGCCACTAATCTATCTTACCCAGCGCTGGCTGGGTAATCATCCCTCTGTATTTGCATATATAAGGCTCTAGAGGCTGCCACATATCCTCGCATATTGGCCTAGTCACAGGAAGATGCTCCCAGGCCCATACCTGTAATACAAACACCCTGGATGCCATACTCTTCGCCTCTTGATAGGAAATCTCATGTATCTCGTGATACATGTGGGCCAACATGCACTGACCCCATCCATAATGTTGGGGCCGTGCTAACATCTGCTGAAGCATCCTGCCCCAGCCACACTCCAGACCGTGTTGTTGATGATCGGGCATCAGGTAACAACCAAGGAAGTAGGCTAAAATCACTGGTAACCTATGGGTGGGTCCATACTCACTGATCAGATCCTCCCATGGGATAGCCCTCCCCATGACTAGATCATCCTGTAAAATCTCTCTCAAGGCTAGTGTCCCTAACCTGGGCTGCGTCTCGTACTCCACCCTGGCATCATGGATTGGGATCCTCAGAATCTAGTAGATGTCCTCAGGGGTCACAATCATCTCACCCTGTGGTAGATAGAACATGTTCATATCCAAGTGGAAACACTCAACCAGTGCTCCTAGTAATCCATGATTTACCCAAATCTCAGGTACATCACATAGAGAGGTCAGGCCCAGTGTCCCTAGATGCACTATCTCTGCATCATCCAGCAGTGATACTAATCTGCTGATCGTTGGGTGGTGTGATCTGAAGGCAATGTCTGGAAAGTCAACTTGCAAGACATGCAAACAACAGTGCATGATCAGTAATCAGAGATAATCAAAGCATAACGAGATAATAAAGCATTAAAGACATCCTACAGACAGTAAAAATGCTAACGCAAATGCTATTGGACATGATGCAAACTGATTTCATGTTCTAATTATTCACTTTTTTCCATGCAAAGAAGCAAATTTTCACGCAACAAAGTACTCTTTCGTGCGAAGAAGTTTTTCAGGTCACGCGATACTTGACCTTCGCACGAACTTTTCTAACTTGTCGCACGAGAAAATACCCTTTGGAAGGGTTTCTTGCACGAACATGGGTACTCTCCCGCGTGATCTTTCCCACCGAATGGCATGAAAAGATGTTTTGTGACATGAGATTTACCTATGGGTTGCGCGAAGAAACTACTTCACACGAAAACCTGTGGACCATTTCCTAAAAATGTAGAAAAATAATAAAAAATTGACCGAAATTGATAAAATTTGAATTGTAGAGAGGTTTATTGACTACTTACTGGAGGTCTGTACGCTGCAGGCTAACTATGCCTCCTAGATCACTCAAATCAATGCATACTATAGGGGACCATCATTTTCGCTTCGAGCTTTGTTTACAAAAGTCAAAAGGTTCAAATGATTTGAAAATGACCTTTTCATCCTTATATAGGTTTTGACCTAATTTTTCAAAGTGCTTCATTTTGCGCAAAAACTTCACCATTACCTAATTTGACCGCTCTGAATCCATTTTTGTTATCAAAATCAAAATTTGACACTTATATATAGCTCAAAATTGCATTTTAAAATTTTTGGGATGACGCGATCGAATGCTTGTGTAGTCGACTTTCTGACGTCACTTTCTTGTTAGAATCTTATCTTATCATCATTTTCTCAAATCTTTGACTTTTTCCTCAAAAGTCAACTCTAGTCAACCCTAGTCAAACTTGGTCAACCAGACCTCAAAATCGCTCAAAATTAATTCTGAATCTTCCAAATTCTTTCATAATCTGTATTGAGTTCTTCTTGATCTCTGATTCAACATCTATCTGTGATTTTTCACTGTCCATCATATG
Organism: Thuja plicata; assembly: GCA_018584345.1. NCBI lineage: Eukaryota > Viridiplantae > Streptophyta > Pinopsida > Cupressales > Cupressaceae > Thuja > Thuja plicata. Next base: position 2,034,433 of record MU224708.1, read on the forward strand.
ACGTGTCATCTTTCCATTTCGCTCCCGAGGGGGCAGGATGATTACATCATTGAATCTATTCCAATCAATCCGATCTGATTTTCAAAAGTACTCATTGCTAGGGGCATCTCGTCACTTGGGGCATGTTTAGTTTTTTGTACTTCATAGTAAAAAATGGATACTCCACAATCAATAAGGGCATCTTCATTCCTTACATCTTGTCATCTATTAAGTATCTGAGCAATCTAACTCAGATTCTTGAGGATCAAGCTTCATTCTAGAGATGGTTCTCGAAAAACTATCTTTTGGGACAGGTATTGGGGCAATCTAACTCTGAGTCCTGATAATCAAGCTTCGTTCTGGAGATGATTCTAAACCTTTATTTACTATCTTTTGAGACAGGTATAGGGGCATTCTAACCCTGAACCCTGAAGGTTGAGCCTCATTCTGGGGACAACCTTGTGAAAGATATCAATCTATTAGGTATCAGGGCATTTTAACACGGATCCCTAAGGATCAAGCTTCATTCTAGAGATGATTCTTGAAATCTTAATTTGTTAGGTATTAGGGCATTCTAACCCAGATCCCTAGGGATCAAGCTTTGTTCTGAAGATGACCCTTGAAAACTCTATTTGACCGATGTCTTGAAAACCTAACCAAGACTTTAGAGAGTCAAGATCTGTCCTGGAGATGGCTCTGAAATCTTCATCAATCAATCTTGGCATCACCAATATTCAAATCTATTCTTCTGTGCTTCAGGCATCAGACTATTCTTTGAATCAATGCGCTGCTCGCACATCAATTCAAAGGGGGAAAAATGTAACACCCCAAAATTGGCATCTTGCAACCCTAACCAATTTTGTTGCATTTGTCATTCTTCTGAATCATCAAAGTCCTATTGTACTAGGCAATTCTGAGTTTTAATTGACTCTACTCAACCTGAGTGGCAAATGTAGAAAATCCTAAATCTGCATTAATCATACATTATGTTTAATTCCTAAATATCTATTGGCTAAACAAACCTTATGATCAAATTAATTTAATTATAAAGTCCTAGCACTTTAATTAAATTAAATTCACCCTCTTTAGCTAGGACACATAAAAAGGGAATTAAATGATATTTAATTATTAAATAAATATCCTCTTTTTCAATAATTGAATTTAATTATTCAGATAATTGAGAAAAAGCAATTATGAGGTCATATTTTATTTAATTAATTAAATATTGTCAACAAAATCTTCTCTTGAGTTCAGAATTGGAAACTTCTCTTTAATTATGCTTTAAATAGAAAGAAAACTGATAAAACAAGTAAAATAATTAAAATCAAAGAAAGAAAATAGTTAAAGCAGAGAGAAATTTTTTATTGTATTCTTTTAAATAAAGCTTTCTATTCTAAACTGGCTTTTCTATCTGTTTTATTTCAAAAGAGGAAACTTTCCATTTTGAACAACCTCTGAGTCTATAAAAGAACTCTCATTCTCTCATTCAAACCCCCACTCATTTTCATGCATTGTTAGAATACAGAATTATTGCCACATTTCTTGATAATCTCATATAGAATAATTTCATTTTGCAATAGAATAGTTTTAATTTCTAGAATAATTGCATTGAAATCATGTCTTAGACTAAGCTTAGATCTTTCAATTCTTAGGATAATCTTGCATTGTATTGCATTCATGGAGAAAAATCCTTCATTCCTAGATTGGTCTATGGTTGTGAGACTCGTTCTGAGAGCTATTTTGAAAACACCATCTGGATAGAAGGCAACAGGTCAAATCACACAGGCAGACAGGATGAATAATCTCATATTCAACCTTGTGTGTATCTGGTGAAGAAGGACTATGTTGAAGTGTATGGTGAGTTAACAAGGCCAAATTTACCACATACAAGAAGGGTGCCAACTGCGCAAGACCTCCATTAGGGTCTCTTCTAAGACTTTTTCTAAGGTTTAGGGTTTTTGTACTGAGCCAAAATGATTTAATTTGATGTTTGACTTTTTGTTTAACCGATTTATCTATTAGTAGTATGTCTAGAGCATTTTTGATGCATAGGAGCTAGGTCAGTCTGGTGGTCTTTTTAGCCTTAGGGAAAAACATAAAATGTAACATTTAAGTATAAGCTACATACTCTTATGTAGCTTATACTTTAATTTAAATTTTATGTAATACTTTCCAGGTGTTTGAGAGTGGTTTCAGCCTCCTAGGAGTTCAAATAAAGATTCTAGATTTTGAAGGTTTTAGGAAATTTCAGACTTAGCCAAATTTCAGAAATTAGCATGTTTCTGCAACATGATCTTGTTATTATATTTTGTGGTTTGAGTTGGTACCAAAAGGGTACTAGCTATATGGTTTTGTAGAATATTTGATTTTTGGTACATTTTGATGTCTTCTTATGTGTTATCTACCATCTTGAATGCCAGATTAAGGTTTAGGAATGTCCTGGTGGTACCCTAAATTTTGATAATTTAGAAGTCCCATTCCATTATCAAGAAGCATGTTTCTTCATACTAAAAATATCAAAGAAAGGAAGCTTTATGACAAATAAATAGAACTAACTAATTGAAGCCTTCAGAAAATGCTAGAATTTAGACCTTCTACAAAGATGATTTTGACAGAGGATAAAGATGGTCAAATTTTAAAAATCTAAAACTGACCCAGTTCGGGAAATCAAATTTCCTATCTCTAGAAGAAATATTAGCTTTTCACAAGGTGTTTTAGATTTTTGACCAAAGCCAAATCCAAAAGTTAGGTAGTTATTTTTTAGTTAGTTTATTATTTTTTCAAAATAATTTGTAATAAGAGTTGTGTCTTTTCACCCTAAAGAGGTGTGAAAGCCACTCAAATACATATATATACATAATGTAAAATGTAAAGAAGAGACAATACAATATAATACAATTTCACATATTTGGATAGTTTTTAATCAACAAGTATAACATGGACCTGGATGTACTATTTTTTCAAAATCAATAAAGATAAGTTCTTTTTCTTTCACATGTGTAATAGTT
>MU224708.1:2041173-2052885 GCA_018584345.1 Thuja plicata
TTTTGTGCTATCTTATCTATCTATTCATTTCAAATTACATACACATTTACTAAACATTCTTTCAATTACTTAAAGTATTTCAGTTTACAGTTCACGATATATTGCTTTCTGTTAGATTTATTTCAAGTTCCTTGCCATAATTGAGAGAGAAGGTTGAAGTGTTTCTTATCTGCTATAAAAAGCCTTGTAACTTGAAGGATAAGTCAAGGTATAGGCCTACCAGCCTTGGTTTTGCAGAGCTAGAATTGCAGAAGTTCCAACCTTGCCTTGGTTGTGACTTGTTAGTTGGCCAAATCACTTGGGTTTCCCAACATTGGATTGGCAAGTCCATAGGAAATCTAATCTGTTGATTTGAGCACCAACATGTCCGTTGGACTAGGGACAATCAATTATCTCCTAAACCCCATCCAATGATGCTAGGGTGTTATGATTTATGTTGGGATGAGGTACTTGATGTTATTATGTTGTCGAGAATCTCTTTTGATGCATTTGATGCAATGTGGATGTGTTTTATCCATCTGTGTACTTGATTGTGGTTTAGGGTTGTCCATAGGATTCAAGACAACTAGTGCTTTCCTAAACTCAATTGTTTAATGTGGTGACATTGTTATGTCTTCCTATATATTATGATGTGGATTACTTGTGTTCTTTTGAGACTTGTTTGGGTAGGGAACCTAAGGACACTAGGTGAGTGGCTCTTAGTGAGGGGTCGGGGCCCTAAGTGGCTAGTACCAGGGTAACCCACTGATGAGTTGTGTAATCAAGTGATAACCTAAATAAATTAACTAGGAATGGGGTGAAATACACACTAATCAAGATTAATTTGTGCCTCACCTATGCCACTAGTGCTAGTTAGACTAAGGATGGGAGTGGGAGAAGGTTCCTTTGTGATGGCATGAACGAACAACCTTGTCCTCATGAAAGGTGTTCAATTCCGCATGTGTCGATTTGGGGGCCGGGGCCAAGAGTGGCTAGTACTAGGGTGACCCAAGGGGTGAGGTCTATGCGATGAAACTCACCTATCTTGTAGCTTAGAGTTCCTACCAATGTTGATTATGTCCTTTTTGGTCCTTGTGATCTTCTTGTGTTTTCAGTTGTGTTATGTTTTGGGAAGGGCTATCATCACCTTAGGAGTATCCTAGTTGTTACCTTCTTTCGTGGACCTCGGTCTCTGTCTCCTAGCACAAGGGAGTGGATTATTTTTGGATCCATGTGGTTGGGTGGTTAATGTTTATTATATGGAGGTACTTCTCGTGGTTAGATGGATATTCTGGGCTCATGTTCCTTCTGGATTTTTAGTTTTGAAGACCTCTTTTTGTATTTGTAAAGATGTACTTATGCATATGCATTATTGTAATAATAAGCTCTTTTAAGGAAATAATTGGATATTATGCTATGATGTATATCAATGTAAATCAAACAATGTATAAGGGAATAGGTAGATATAGGTAAAAGGAAAGGGAAAAGATTGTATGTTATCAATATGAAAGGATAATTGTTTAGGGTATTTATTCACCTATCTTTTGTTACTTTTGGTATCCAATAAATGATCTTAGACTTAGTATAAAATAATGTATTTATGAATGAATGCACTATCTCTTTATGTAAGGTTGTGGAGAATTATTATGAATTAATGAATCAATGAACAATATAGCTATATAATTCAATATTGGTTTATGTTTATTGTGTACCTCAAATGTGTATGGAATAATAAAGTATATAGGGTATTGCTTATCTATTGAATTTTTATTTCTCACTTGAATGCTCAATGAATAGTATAAATAATGACATAATTTTAAGTAGAGGACAACTCATGTAGATGTATATTTGTTAGGAATGATGGTAGGATTATCCTTGGAACTCAATGTTAAAAATAAAGGAATGAATTTAGTAAGCTTAGATTATTCCATCAATGCCTTAATGTGTAACTTGTAATGCACATTAAGAATATCTTAATGGATAAATGAATAGATTAGATTATGTTGGTTGAATAGTGGCATTAGGGAGCTTGAGAGGACTTAGATTATTTTGTAACATTTCTTTGAAAGAAAAAAAAAATATTCACATCTCTTGTAGTTAGTTGGCTTGTCCTGCTGGGTTCCCTGGCGGGGTGTGACATCTTGGTATCAGAGCCCTAGGTTCCACACTGGGAACTCTGGGACTCATAGCTCACCTATGCATAACATTGAGTTATCTCTGCCTCCTTTGTTCTCATCTGTATGTCACCAAAATTTGAATCTTAGGAAATAAAGGCTTTGTTTCTTGTATTTATGGTACATTGTCTTATAAGAATACACCTATTCCTCTATGATTGAGTTATATTATAACTTATATTTTTACATTCTAAGAGAAATGATGCGTTAAATGGATGCTTTCGATAAATAGAATGTTAAGGAATTCCTTAGACTTGTGTGTGTCATCTTCTTGTTGATAAATGACATTGTTATCTCTAGGAAAGCCAAAAGTAAAAGGATACTCAATGTTTTTAATTATGGTTGTAGGTAATATTATCTCCTGACCCTACCTATAATATATTTTATTGGAAATGTTGTGCACTCTATCTTCGTATAAATGCCCAGTTAAATTCTATTTATCTTATTCAAGGTATCTTAGAAATTAATTTATTTTTCACCTTTAATGTGAAGAAAGAAATGATTTTGGTAGTACTTGCTTTTATTGTTATAGGACTGGAATGGAAATAATTAAATTACATGGATAATAATTTTTAACTACGCAAAAAGTGAAAAATGTGGTGTTGTGTCTTGGTTCAAAATTTTGAAAATGAATTTTCCTCTTATTCTTGACAAAAGATGGAAGAAAGTGGTAGCATAGATCATTGTGTGAAAGGAGAAACTAGGGCACATGAGTGAATAAGGTTTTAATAGATAGTTGATATAATAATAGTTTGAATTCTCTCTCTCTTTTCCCTCTCCTATGACTTCTTGAAGTAGGAACTTGAAAGGTAGGGAACCGATAATTTAGTTCCATATGTATTTCTCTCTGTCTCTCTCTTCCCTTTTAAGAAATAAGTTTTGAAGGACTAACATTGTTTAGACAAGGCAATAATATATCAGGAAAATTTGCAAATGCTTAATCAGGAAACCCTTGGGTGAAGGGCTTACATCCCTAAGATTTTATCATAGGCTATAATTCACATTTGCATTTAGGAAGAAGAATTTTTATCCCTATTTTTGGTAAGAAGCTATATTATTTATGCATGCCATATTAATTTGCATAGAAAATGAGTTAAGCTAACACAATCAAGCAAGTCTAGAGAAAAGTATGTACAACAATGTATTATCTGTACTAATGATGGAAGTGGTTTTGTTAAATATATGTCTTTCTAGATGCCTAGTAAGTGTTTAGGTCCCTAGATAAGTATTATGGAAACAAATTCAAGTTTTATATACATTGTGATCAACGCCTTAGTAGTAATTAACAATATTAAGTGATTGATCGACTGTGAAAAAAGAAGTTACTATGGTAAATAAATGCTATAATAATATTTTTATGTACGTTACTCAATTTCTACTTGGATACGAGGTTATCTCAAAAGTTTTAAAGTGTATGAGGGAAATATTAGAAATAGGTAGAGGGTAGGAATTAAAGTTATGTACATTGGTTAATGTTATTGATTCAATTGTTGTGGTTATGAAGATAGTAGTAGGAATCATGTGATTTTTCCTCTCTTGATGGATCTATAATCATTATGAAATAGGGAAATTGAAAGAACTATTTTACATTGTTGTTTGACATTAACTAAGTCTATATGGATACTGTCTGACATGCAAATTTGTGAAAAGTGTAAATGTAACTAGTAATCTTTGAGGAGGGATCCTAGCTTAATAAATAATGGTGCAATAAATTGAATATTGATTTGATCTCCTCTAGGGGTATGAATGTGTTTTTGGAAATTGAACACTACAACTATAGTGAAAGATGACTTAGAATATGTGCATTGTAAGATTTTTATTTGTCCTATGTGATTGGAAGTCTCTTTAATATTTATGAAAAAGAATATTTCTTACCTACAAAAAAAAGGTTGTTTTATGTCTTCTAAAAAAAACATTTCTTATAAAACTATGCTTAAATTCAAATGGTAAGTATTTGGATTGTTTTAGATTCATGATTGCAAAGGTAAGTAACAATTGTTTGATATATTACCTTCATGAACATAACAAATATAAATGTTATATACCCCTCTATGTTTGACATACATAGTTGGTAAGGAACGCAAATTTTAGAACCCTATTTGTAATAACGTCTCACATTTTGTGTTGTGTAGGATTTGATTGTGCCTCAAAAAGGGAAAATGTATCATAAATCCCATCTTTTTATATTAGTTACCATAGATAGGAACTTTGATATTGCGAAAATAAGTGATAATTTCAATTGGTAAAACATGCATTTTCCTAATATATTGATGTTAGTGAGTAAACATGAACACCATTGAGTTTCAAGTTGATAACAGTAATTGTAAAGTAATACTTTAATTTTAAGTATCTTGTCGACAAACTTATTGCATGAAGTTCAAGAATCACATAGGTAATTCTTTTGAAAGACTTTTACTATTGGAATTGAGTTAATCTAAACTAAAATTGTAATAAGATAGGATGTATCAAAACTCTTGATAGGATAATTATGCATGCAATCATTAAATTAGGTTCTAGAGTAGTAATATTGCAATTCTATTGGATAACAATTTACAATTATGTGTGATATATAGCTCATTTTATATCATCTGACTTCCAGGACTAAGTCAAATCTAAGGGGGGAGGATGTAATACCCCTCTAACCCTAATACAAATATTGTGCTTTTGAATGAAGTAAGATCTTTCGATGTTTTCTTGTAGCTTAATACTTGTTTAATCTATTCCTATAGTTTGTTTATAATGGTCCCATGAGCTAGTACATGAGGGTTCTAGTATCAAAAATACTATCTAAAGGAATCATTTGTGTATGTGTTTATCTCCATGTATGTATTGAGGACATTCAATACCTTTCTGAATATAGTTAGGATGTTATATGGTATGTACTTGATGGATATATATATATATATATATATATATATATATATATATATATATATATATTCTTCTATTAAGGTTACTTTTGATGAATCTTGCATCTCACTTAATGATTTAGGATATTTCTCATTATTATGTTGATTTATTATTAGTATTGATTATAGACTAACCCAATGCTCAATATTCTAACCCTCATTATGATAATGCTACATTCTGTGTGTGTGTGTACATGATGTGTTTTGATGATTCGGGATGAAGTCATAGTTACTCAAATGGATGAGGTCCACACAATGTATCCATCCCGATCATCTATCTGCAATGTCTTCTTTTATATGTATATCAATGCACATGTGTTTTTGCTCTGTGGTGCAGGATTGTAGGTACTGGGAATTGACTTCACTTGGCTTCACAGGTTTGAGCGTGCCCCAAAATCATCGATCATTGTTGTTGTTACAGAGACAGTACCAAGGTCTCGCAAGAATAAACCTACCTTTGGTCATTTTCTTATGATCCCTTGCACTTGGGTTGGGTACTCTTGAGTTGGTCCTGGATATGTTTTCTTTGGCATTATGGTAATTTGTTTTGTTATTGGGATGGCTTTGTTTCCTTAATTGATTTTGGAATTATTATCCATAGGTCTTGTTGGAGGATTGGTTTATGTGAGTGGTAATCATGTTTTTTCTAGGATTAAATGTTATATCTTTTATAGAATAATAGCTGGTTGCAGTAATTAATATAATATGGAATTAAAATACCTTATAATTTAAGAATTATAAAATATATTCATAAATTAATCTCTACTTATAATAATAATATTTAAATGGTTATATATACACATAGGCATATGGGTGCACACACACACACACACACACACACACACACACACACACACACACACACACACACACGTGAAGATAAGAATTATACAATTATATGTATTTATGATTTGTGTAACAATATTGTTATAAGACTATATAGTAAATACTAAAGTAATTATCAACTTATTAAATAATTACCTTGAGATGAATTCCTTAATGGCTAAGGTAAATAAAAGTTAACTAAGAGATATTAAATATAGGAATACCTTGTGTTAGAGATAATGTGCATAAATATTTACTAAAGTAAATAAATTAACAATGATATATTATGTGGGAATATCTTACAACTAATGAATAATTTAATAATGAAAGTTCTAAACTATTAACCAACCTTTGGTTATGAATGGTTGCAACAGTTGGAATTTTCCCGTGCAACCAGTCCTGTAAGATACTTATGGGAGGAGGATAAGACAATTTTTGGGGTAGACATTATTGAGATTTTGGGAGAGATCTTTGTATTTTTCTTGGTAGCTGGTTTATGGGAGTTTATGGTTGTATCCAGAGGAGATTTGTGCTTATGGAACCTAAAGGAGTTTATAAGGTTGGCTAAAGAGACCTAGGAATTCTCCCACAACGGGTTCTCCGTAGGTCTCCAGGTAGGATCTATCCTGGAAGGATATCCTTCATATATGTTTGACGTACTTCTATGTGTGTGTTTTATTGTCTTGATTTCCTTCTTTGGATCATAGGAATCTTTAATGTGTGGTGTTATGATTTTGTCTTCATTATATGTTTGCCTCTCATTGATGAAAATGATTTCTCAAAGGAATTCTGCTATTGGAAATATGGTTAGGTGAATTATTCTTTCTATATTAACTCTGATGATATCATATGATGTTAAAATCTCCTTGTATTATTATGTTTGATACTTCTGGTTGTGTTATTTGACACTCTGAGGTCTTTAGGAACCTTTAGGAATGAATAGGATCTATTTGATTGCATTTAGTATCTCATTTCACCATATTTCTTCAGTCATGCCTATGTCGATTTACACTAAATTTGATAGTTTTATCCTAAAGGAAAGATGGGTTTAAGAGGTTTTTTGGAAGGGAAACAAGGAGATTTCAAATGGGTCTTCCTCAGATTCTGCACCTAAGGCCCTCATTATGCTCAGTTTTACCCATAAGACCAAACTGTAACTCGTTGCTTCCAACCTTGCACAGTAAGTGACCAACTGCACAACTCTAGGCACCAACTACGTAGGTCACATGACCAAATGTGTAGGAGGTAGGCCCAAGTGTGTAGGACCTTCCCCAACTACACACCTTTAGGCCCCAATTGTGCAAGAACTTCACCATCTGCGCAAGAAGGGTGCCAACTGTGCGAGACCTCCATTAGGGTCTATTCTATGGTTTTTATGAGGTTTAGGGTTTCCGTACTAAGCCAAGGATGATTTAATTTTATGTTTGACTTGTTGTTTAACTGATTTCTCTATTAGTAGTATGTCTAGAGCATTTTTTATGCATAGGAGCTAGGTCAGTCTGGTGGTCTTTTCAGCCTTAGGGCGAAACATAAAATGTAACATTTAAGTATAAGCTACATATAATTTAAGTTAAATTTTATGTAATACCTTCCAGGATGTTTGAGAGTGGTTTCAGACTCCTAGGAGTTCAAATAAAGATTCTAGATTTTGAAGGTTTTAGGAAATTTCAGACAGCCAAATTTCAGGAATCAACATGTTTTCTGCAACATGATCTTGTTATGATGTTTTGTGGTTTAAGTTGGTACCAAAAGAGTAATGGTTATATGGTCTTGTATAATATTTGATTTTTGGTACATTTTTATGTCTTCTTATGTGTTATCTACCATCTTGAATACCGGATTAGGGTTTAGGAATGTCCGGTGGACTAGGGACAATCAATGATCTCCTAAACCCTATCCAATGATGTTAGGGTGTTATGATTTATGTTGGGATGAGGTACTTGATGTTATTATGTTGTCTAGAATCTCTTTTGTCTCATTTGATGCAATGTGGATGTGTTTTATCCATCTATATACCTGATTGTAGTTTAGGGTTGTACAGAGGATTCAAGACAACTAGTGCTTTCCTAAACTCAATTATTTGATGTGGTGACATTGTTATGTCTTCCTATATATTATGATGAGGGTTCCTTATGTTCTTTTTAGAATTGTTTGGGTAGGGAACCTAAGGAAACTAGGTGAGTGACTCTCAGTGAGGGGCCAGAGCCCTAAGTGGCTAGTACCAGGGTAACCCACTGATGAGTTATGTAATCAAGTGATAACCTAAATAAATTAACTGGGAATTGTGTGAAATACACACTAATCAAGATTAATTTGTGTCTCACACATGCCACTAGTGCTAGTACAGACTAGGGATGGTAGTGGGAGAAGGTGCCTTTGTGATGGCACAATCAGACAACCTTGTCCTCATGAAAGGTGTTCGATTCCACATGTGCCTACTTGGGGACCGGGGCCAAGAGTGGCTAGTACCAGGGTAACCCAAGGGGCAAGGGCTATGTGATGACACTCAACTAGATTGTAGCTTAGAGTTCCTAAAAATGTTGATTATGTCCTTTTTGGTCCTTGTGGTCTTCTTGTGTTTTCAGTTGTGTTATGTTTTGTGAAGGGCTATCATCACCTTAGGAGTATGCTAGTTGTTACCTTCTTGCATGGACCTTGGTCTCTGGCTCCTAGCACGTGGGAGTGGACTCTTTTTGGATCCACGTGGTTGGGCAGTTAATGTTTATTATATTGAGGTACTACTCATGGTCAGATGGATGTTCTGGGCTCATGTTCCTTTTGGATTTTTAGTTTTGAAGACTTCTTATTGTATTTGTAAAGATGTACTTATGCATATGCATTATTGTAATAATAAGCTCTTGTAAGGAAATAATTGGATATGATGATATGATGTATATCAATGTAAATCAAAACAATGTATAAGGGAATGGGTACATCTAGGTAAAAGGATAGGGAAAAGATTGTATGTTATCAATATGAAAGGATAATTTTTTAGGGTATTTATTCACCTATCTTTTATTACTTTTGGTATCCAAGAAATGATCTTATACTTATTATAAAATAATGTATTTATGAATGAATGCACTATCTCTTGATCTAAGGTTGTGGAGAATTGTTATGAATTAATGAATCAATGAATAATATAGCTATAGAATTCAATATTGGATTATGTTTATTGTGTACCTCAAATGTGTATGGAATAATAAATTATATAGGGTATTGCTTATCTATTTAATGTTTATTTCTCGCCTGAATGCTTAATGAGTAGTATAAATAATGACATAAGTTTAAGTAGAGGATAACTCATATAGATGTATATTTGTTAGGAATGATGGTAGGATTATCCTTGGAACTTAATGTTAAAAATAAAGGAATGAATTTAGTAAGCTTAGATTATTCCATCAATGCCTTAATGGGTAACTTGTAATGCAAATTAATAATATCTTAATGGATAAATGAATAGATTAGATTATGTTGCTTGAATAGTGGCATTAGGGAACCTGAGAGGACTTAGATTAGTTTGTATCATTTCTTTGAAAGAAAAAAATATTCACATCTCTTGTAGTTAGTTGGCTTGTCCTCCTGGGTTCCCTGGCGGGACGTGACACTCTTAGCTTCATTTATTTACTACTAATATTATCTTCCTAAAAAATGCATAGTCACTATCTTGAAACACTATTGCATCAATGTTTGATCAAATTATTTATCAATTTTTTCCTTAACTATCACAAAGAATCAATCCTTTACTGGTACATCACAATACTTGTACTTTGATCTTTTCATATCCACCATTTTTCTATGACAATGAACAACTCTTTATGATGACAACCTTGCCAATGAAATTATTGATCTTAAAATGGTGAAATCATTGCCTCTATACATCATGTGACTTTGGTATTTTCAACATTGGATGCCATTGTTAATTTTTCAACATTCTTTAATTACTAATTTTTATATCTTCATCAAGACTCACCACTATCTCCTTTTTTGCACCATGACCTTTTCAACTTAATATTTTTAATTTTTCATACATTGTACATGGACTTTCCTCTATCTTCATGATCTTGTCTTGAAACACTATTACCTTTGTTTTTATCATATGTCTATCATTTATTTCTTTGAGATATTTTTTATATGAAAGTTTTTGTTATGAACTTATGACAATCATCTTTTAGCACTATATTTATTGGGGATTTGTCATGTATGCTCTTGAAATACAATAAAATCTCCTAGTATTTTGTTCTCATCATCTTATTATTGTTGATACATGCATATAGTTTCTCTTAATCTCCTTTTAAAAAATTGGGCTTCTAAGGAAATATTCACATTCTCTGTTGAATAGCCATTGAAGTTTGAACAAAATAGTAACCATTAAATAACAAACCCTCAAGGAAAATGGTGGAAACCCTTTCAACATAGTGAAAACTCATGGACACCCTCTAAAATAGTGATTCACCCTCATACTTGAATTATACTACTCTCTCAAACTTGTTGTATGAAAAATAATGGAAGATACAATACAAAGTAGAGTTTGAATATTTGAAAACCATACCTTCAACATGAACTCATATTGATTGAATATGACATTGATTTTGACTCTTGTGAACTCTTTGTTTCCATTATTGATGTTGATGTTGTTATTCCAAGATCTCGCTACTATCCACTTTGAAGTTGGCCATTTCAAGCCCCATACCTGATGACATGTAACTGATTGAATGTTTGATAATGTTAAGTTGAAGATAATGCAAGGCATTAAATCAGTTAATGGCTTGTATTGTCATTGATGTCAACTTGATATCATCTGTACGGTCATGTACATAATGCCAAAGACTTCAGAGTATCAAAGGAACAAAGGTTATGCTTTCAACAATGTATAAAATTCAAGTATTCACTAAGTGACAAACAACATCGACAGAGTGCACACCATTGGTAAAGGTAAAGAAGAATAGTCACAGTGATACCCGACGATTAGAAGCATAGTGTTGCCTGACGAAGCAAAACCATAGGTTGCCCGATGAGTAAAAATCCAATGTTTCCCAACGGACAAAGATCCCAAAGCTAATTGAAGTCTCACTGATGGAACTGTCAGTTGTCACCGACAACTAACTATAGAGGTGACTGATGGAACATAGAGTTCAGAAAATGACAAAATATCTAGCTGGCAAGAGCTAAAGATAGACTTAACTAGTTGTTTTCTTTGTTTTATTTGACCAGAGTTAAGTGATTGATTTAAAGATGATTTGTACAGTTGGCAAGAAGATAATTACGAGACAAATTAGGAGTTATGCTTTAAATCTAATTGGCTGGATTGTTTTTCATGCCAAGAATCAAGAATCAAGAATCAAGAAATAGTAAATATCATGTCTATTTAAGAGACAAGCTTAATTCATTTATGAATGGGATTAAGGGGAGTGAATAGAAAGAGGATGCTAAAGAGAAACTGATGAAGAATAACTTCATACAATCCTGATCAATCAAGTTGAAGGAGAGCTAAGGAATTCTACAGACACCGACGAATAGTGAGCATAGCATCACAGAGCAGAAAGTGTGGGGCACAAAGAATTGAATTGATACATTAATCAGAGAGGTAATGTACTTAAATAGATCTGAAAATATGAAATTCAAAGATGCAATATGAACAGGTCATAGTGTTTTAGTTGAACCATTGAAGCATCAAGTCTCTTAACCAAGCAGGACATAACGGTCTTCTATATATTGAGGTACATCCCAAGGAGTGCCAAAAAGGTTGATTCATGAAAGTAGCATTGGACTTGCCCGATACCTATTGACAGTCTAAGAAGGAGGCTGATTCAAGGATGGTAGCA
>MU224708.1:2055191-2067047 GCA_018584345.1 Thuja plicata
TATAAGGCTATGGTAGAGAAACAAAGTGGTAAGGATCTGAAATGTTTGAGATCAGATAGAGGAGGAGAATTTATATCAGATGAATTCACCAATTTCTGTAATGAGCATGGTATAAAAAGATAGGTTTGTGCACCAAGAACACGACAACAAAATGGGATTGCTGAGAGAAGGAATAGATCAATAGTTGATTATGCTAGAACACTGATGATAGAGAAAGGTATCACCCAAATCTTCTGGAGGGAAGCTGTCAGTACTACTGTCTATACACTGAACATAGTACAATTGAAGGACACAAAGAAGACACCTTATGAGCTATGGTATGGTAAAAAACCCAATGTAATTTACTTCAAAATATTTGGTAGTCAATGTTATATATTAAAGGATGATAGAAATAGAAAGCTTGATGCCAAAAGTGATGAAGGTATCTTTCTACGGTATTCCACCAAGAGAAAAGCTTATAAATGTCTTATCAAGACTTCTAACAAAATTGTTGAAAGTGCAAATGTAAAGATAGATGAATTTGCAAAAAAGAATGAGATAGAAAGCACAAAAGAACTAGAGGAATACAAAAAGTTTGTATACTATGAAGAAATCAACACTCTGCCCAAGAAACAGTGCTTAATTCTAGAACAACAAAATCTTGCAACTGACGGTCAGACTGCAATTACCGACGGTCAGGATGATGATCAAAATAATGTGCAAGGTGATGAAGAACAGAATGAAGATCAAAATGATTATCAAGCTGATACACAAAGAGCTGTACCTATACTTGCAAGATATGTAAGAAGGAACCATCTAGAGATCCAGATCATAGGAGATAAGAAATCTAGTACAAGAACAAGAAGTAAGTCTTTAAACTCAAATTGTTTAATTTGTGAGTTTGAGCCAAAATATGTCAATGCTGCACTTGATAATGAAGAATGGATAAGTGCTGTGAATGATGAGATTGAGTAGATTGAGAAGAACAAGACATGGTCACTTGTGCCAAGACCAGATGACAAGAATGTCATTGGTACAAAATGGATATTCAGGAATAAGCTGAATGAGAATGGAGAAGTCACAAGAAACAAAGCAAGACAAGTATGCAAGGGGTATGCACAAGAGTAAGGTATAGACTATGGAGAGACCTTTTCACCCATTGCTAGGCTAGAAGGTGTAAGAATAATACTTGCTTATGCTGCATTCAAAGGATTCAAGGTATATCAAATGGATGTCAAGTCTGCATTCCTGAATGAAATAATTGAAGAAGAGGTATACATTGAGCAACTAGAAGGGTTTGTAGATCCAGACAAAAGAAACATGGTATGTAGACTTCACAAAGCATTGTATGGATTAAAAAAATCTCCTATAGTCTGGTATGAATGACTTCATTCCTATCTTATAAGTATTGGATTTGTAAGGACTAGTGAAAATAGTAATCTTTATTTAAAGGAAGATACTGATGCTAACACTTTGATTGCTGAAATATTTGTTGATAATATCATATTTGGAGGCAATGATATGCTATGTAAATCATTTCCTAATGAGATGAGAAAAGAGTTTGAGATGTATATGTTTGGAGAGATCAAGTTCTTTCTTTGTCTACAAATCATTCAACAAAGTGAAGGTATTTTCATTACACAGTCCAAATATATCAAAGAGGTCCTGAAAATATTCAAGATGGAAGATTCCAAACCAGTTGGAACACCGATGGTTACTAGATGTAAGTTAACAAAGGAGGACAAGACAACATAGGTAAATCATATTTTGTACAGATCAATAATTGGAAAACTCATGTATGTTGTACATAGTAGACCAGATATTGCACATGCAGTAGAAATTGTTGATAGATTTTCTGCTAACCCCAGAGAATCACATACGACTAACGTGAAAATAATTTTGAGATATCTGAATAATGCTGAGGAGTATGGCTTATGGTATAGAAGAGAAGGAAAATTTGAACTTAAGGTGTTTACCAATGCTGATTGGGCTACAAATCTTGATAACCGAAAGAGCACAACTGGAGGAGAATTCTTTATGGGTGACAGACTTGTCACATAGATTAGCAAGAAACAAGGATGCATCTCTCAGTCTACTGTAGAAGTAGAGTATGTTGCTACTGCTACAAATTTCTCAAATATTGAATGGATCAAACAGCTACTGGAAGGTATGCATATGAAGATCTTAGAACTAGTGATTATCTATTGTGATAACACCAGTGCAATAAACATTTCCAAGAATCCAGTCATGCATTCCAAGACTAAACACATTGCCATCAAGTATCATTATTTGAGAGAACAAGTTCAAGCAAAGGAAGTGACACTTGAGTATGTGCAATCAAAAGAATAATTGGCTAATATCTACACCAAGCCACTGCCCAAAGATACATTTGAGTAATTGAGAAAGAGACTAGGGGTCAAACCCTTGTCTACCAGTCGGTAAAATGACTAAAGGCTACATCAGCCTACATATTATTAGAATATCATTAATGTTGATGCAAGCAAAAAGATGAACTTCAAAGCTACATCTATATACAGATAGGTATATATCTTCACCGAGCACCAGAGCATATTGTTATATTGCTATTAGATAAGGGAAATTCAAGGAATATATTATGGATGGAAAGAAATGATTGTTTGACATGAATGTCAGATATTTGTAAAATATTTTTTTGGCATTGTTGTCAAAGGGAGAGAAATTATCCATATTATCACATCTTTCTAAAAAAGAGAGAGATTATCCATTATCACATTACTCCAATAGGGAGAGATTATATCCTAAGGGAGAGAAATTGTATGAAAGTTTATATAAAGGGAGAGTTGCTGACAAGTGAAAAAGACATCAAAAGAGAGAATAGTCAAAGGAGAGAAATTGACACAAGGAGAGGACTCAACACATCAGAAGATAGAGAGATGAAAGAATAAAATTTAAGCTAAAACAAAGCTTACCGAAGGTCATAAATTTATCGGTTATCAGAACGAAAATATTGGTAGTTTGATGAATCTCAACTAATGTATTTCATATTGTATTAGGAATAGTATAGTGTGATAATATAGTATGTTGCCATCAATGCCAAAGGGAGAGATTGATGACATGTAACTGATTGAATGTTTGATAATGTTAAGTTGAAGATAATGCAAGGCATTAAATAAGTTAATGGTTTGTATTGTCATTAATATCAACTTGATATCATCTATATGGTCATGTACATAATGCTAAAGACTTTAGAGAATCAAAGGAACAAAGGTTATGCTTTCACAATGCATAAAATTAAAGTATTCACTAAGTGAAAAACAACACTGACAGAGTGCACACCATCGGTAAAGGAAAAGAAGAACACTCATAGTGATACCTGATGATCAGAAGCATAGTGTTTCCTGACAAAGAAAAACCACATGTTGCCCAATGAGTAAAAATCCAATGTTGCTCGACGGACAGAGATCCTGAAGCTAACTGGAGTCTCACTGACGGAACTGTCAGTTGTCACTGACAACTAACTACAGAGGTGACCGACGGAACATAGAAAATGATGAAATATCTAGCTGGCAAGAGCTAAAGATAGACTTAACTGGTTGTTTTCTTTGTTTTATTCAACCAGAGTTAAGTGATTGATTTAAAGATGATTTGTACAGTTGGCAAGAAGATAATTACGAGACAAATTAAGAGTTATACTTTAAATCTAATTGGCTGGATTGTTTTTCATGCCAAGAATCAAGAATCAAGAAATAATAAATATCATGTCTATATAAGAGACAAGATTAATTAATTTATGAATGGGATTAAGGGGAGTGAATAGAAAGAGGACGCTAAAGAGAAACTAATGAAGAATAACTTCATATAGTCCTAATCAATCAAGCTGAAGGAGAGCTAAGGAATTCTGTAGACATCGACAAATAGTGAGCACAACATCACAGAGAAAAAAGTGTGGAGCACAAATAATTGAATTGATACATTGATTAGAGAGGTAATGTACTTAAATAGATTTGAAAATTTGCAATTCAAAGTTGCAATATGAATAGGTCATAGTGTTTCAGTTTAACCATTGAATCATCAAGTCTCTTCATCGAGCAGTACTTAACAGTCTTTTATATATTGAGGTACATCCCAAGGAGTGCCAAAAAGATTGATTCATGAAAGTAGCATTGGACTTGCCCGATACCTATTGACAGTCTAAGAAGGAGGATGATTCAAGGATGGTAGCAATAGATGCCCGATACTAAGTGACAACCTCTATGTATAAAATCCTCTAACAAGGTCACACTTAAAAGTGTGTTTGTAACCTTTAATAGGGTTAGCTCCTAACAGGGCTCACTTCAGAAGAGTGAAAATTTGGGGTACCAGTCCCAGTGGTTTTTCCCCTAACAGGGTTTCCATGTTAAAAATTCATGTGTTATGTGTGTATGATTCATTTCTTTATTGTTTTGTATCTGACATAGTTAACACTGGATTAATTGGTATACTCTATTTATTTATTGAGTTTTGGTAAATAGTTATACTGCTTATCGGTAATCAAGAAAGAATAAGGATTGACAGAGAACACCGACAGACAGTTAATCATTATAAGTATTTCATGGCATGCATCTTGTAGGGACATAATAATATGAGGTTTATTGATTGGTGGTTAAGTTTGAAGGATAAATTTTGAAGCCACTGATTCACCCCCCCTCTTAGTTATTACCGACAATACCTTCCCAATGACTTTTGACTGCTATGTTTTAATAGAAATATTCTCTTTGTATGCATAAATATCTACTCTTTTAGAGGAAAATGCTACTTCTTGATGAATTTTGGCATTAGTTATATCAATTTCTTTATTTAAAACTTGTGCTCTTTACCTATAACGTGTTGTTCATACAAATAAATCCCCCTCCTTTTATGTCTATTTTGTTTTTGTCTTTTGTTCTTGATAGCAAACTGTTGTTTATTCACTGAAAATGCTCCCTTATGTCGTTATTAGCATTAAAACCTTTATTTATTTGATAGAGAATCTCTTCACTATAATTGATGCTTTACTATACCTTTACATTTCTATTCCTTGATTAAAAAATACTACTAATTTAAATATTAATGTTGTCTTGTAATAGATTTCTTGTTGTGTGCAAGAGACCTACCACTGTTCTTGATTGCACTTGATCTTTTTCCACTGAACTTGTTTACACATTGTTTATATAACTACCATTTTTGCATTGAATTAAAGTTTCAATCTATTCACGGGTATGCTTAGGGTTTTCCTCACTTAACTCACAATCCCAATAAAAAATCTTCAGTTAACTCACAATGGATTGAGTCCCAATCAACTCATGATAAATCAACACAAAAAACCTTGACTTTCTTTCTCCTCCAAAATTCTGATTTTGAAACTTTTATTCATTTTGGAGGGATTTAATTATTTTGACATAGTGAGGACTTTTAATGTTATTTCATCATTTAAACTTTTAACCCCACTTTTATACACTTTAAAACTTCTAAAAGCTTCATATAAGACCTATGCTCATTATAAGGCTATTTTGACCCAAGTGTAAAAAATAGGTGAAATTTTGGCAAACTCTCAAGTGTATTTTCTTTCTAAACATATAGGACCAATGATCTTTCAACACCCATTGGACATAAGAGTTAGCATATGGCTTGAAAAAAACTCTTAGATCATACCTTAACAACTGTTAGAAACATCAAACAACAATATTCTACCTACTCACCAAACTAAAAACATGTGCGCCAACACTTAGAGGAAACTCATAACTAAAACAAAACTACCCTACCCTAGACTAATGACAAGATAAATGAATCAAACAAAACTGTTAACTAGTTTCTAGAAATAACATCCATTTCTTCCCAACTGAGGATGTTTTACAAACTAGAAGACAACTGAGACAAGATGAAGATATGAAAAGTAATGGGACAGATGTTGGAAAGTTACATCAAGAATGACAAAAATTTACTTACCCCCTCAGGATAATTGTATATACTAACCTCTTCTTGAGGGTAAGTGAATGAATATTGTTCATGTTAAACTGCAAATTCATGCTTAGATGAATGCATGACATGTGTGGTCTTCTTGGCCTCTAAATTGACTATGCGCCTTATAGGAAAACCCCTTATGTGCATGAAATTTGAGCTCTCCTTGCTCGTAACAAGTTAATTAATTGCTTCTTCAACCACATTTTGCTGATTGTAAAGAATTGGCTCATATGGTTGAAGTGGAATCATGAATTCTTGTACATTGTTCTCCTACTCATGATTTACCTCTTCAAAAGGTGTTTCTTTAACCTCCATATTTGAAAAAATGTATCAAAGTCATCCCAAAATAACTCCTTCTCAGCGTCCTCTTTAGTTTTCTACATAAGAGGACTTCTAATAGCTTTATTGCAACTCTCTTCAAGGTCTGATATGACATTAACTCGAAGCATAATTTCTTATTTGGTAACATGTTCAACTTGAACAACAACGTATTGCACAAGAATATCATTATTTTGTCCTTCATATTGCTCATAAACTTGATTTTGCATTGGCACGGGCGTGTCTTCTTTATATGAATCACTAAAATAAGGAAGCTCATCAAATAAGAAATTTAAAATTTCAACATTATAACCTTCCTTTTCCTTTTAATTTTGTTGTCCTAACTATTTTTTTTGGCATTAGGCATGGTACAACCTCCTCTTCTACAAAAAGTGGAAGTTCATTGAATAAAATAGGAGAAACCTCAAGCTAATCATCATTTTCTTGCTTTATACTTCACTGCCCTAGTTTGATTTTCTAATCACTTTCTTGCAATAATTCTAATTTTTGACTTTCCTCTCCAAATGATGGCTCATCATCTATGCTTTGTTCCCTTTTTACCTCAGAAAAATCCTTACTTTGATCACTAGAATAATTCTCTTGAGAAATTATAGAACCCACTAGATAAATTTGTGGGGTTATTTGAAAAAAAATGGGCTCTTTGAGAGGCTACTTCCGAGATACAACATATTGACCTTTCTCAAGTATAGGATCATGTTCTACTAAGCATATTATGTTGAACATAGGAATATCCTTTCCAAAAAATAAATTAGGAAAGGTTATAGCTAAGTGGGATTCTTGGCTAAGTACAAGTTCTTCTAATGGACAAAAAGGAGTTGATTGTGCTTATACCTTTTGTAATGTAGCAATAAATATCTTCTCCATCTCTACTTTTGTAGTTCTTAGTTTCTCCTCATATTTCTCATTTTGTGCTTCCAACTCTTTTTTTCTAAAATTTTTCTTCATATTGCTTCTTTTGTACATCCAACTTGTTTGCAAAAAAAATACAAACTCCGTACATTTTACTTCCAACTCCTACTTATGAACCTAGGATTGATGATCCAACTCCTCTTTCTCATGAAGATAAGCCTGATAAGACCATTCTTCCTCATCAATATTTATTTGTTATAGATCTAACTCTTGCTACCCTTTTATTTTATTCAGTTGCTATGTAAAGCCTTCCAAAGTCTTTAGATTCATTTGATTCATTTCTTTTATCTCTTGGATTTTAGGATTTTGAGTTTTATTACAAGATCGAGGAAGGATGGGTTGGTTGTGGGCATGATAAGAATGTTGGTTATCTATTGTTGTAAAATAATTTTGGCTATGGATAACAACTTGCTCAGTTTGAAATTGATAAAATGAAGGTATAGGGGTGACATTGTCATGATATGGGGGGATGTAACATGTATTTACATGAAAAATTGACATGTTAAAATATCCAAATACACTACAAATTTAAAAAAATCTCAAAAATGTGGACAAATCATATTTGACCTTTGTACATACCACCACTCTGTCTTCTCTTTACCAGTAGATCTAAACTTGGAGTTGCCAGATGCGATGTATTCTTTCCTCCAAAGGCTTTAATCATTGATATTCACACCAAATACCAACAATGTGTAGAAATTATTTGGACTAAAATAGTCCAAACAGTCCCATTCGGTGTGCCAATTTTTTTTGTCACGTGCAATTGCGCACTTATGCCAAGCTCTAAAGCTTGATAATCACATGCAATGTGGAATAATATTTAGGCCTATCTATTTCCTATTGTGAAGATTAATATCCAAATTATAAAGACCCGGTTCCCTTTTAGATACCTCCTAAATCTCTATTTGACTAGGAAAATGGGAAGAAATATGTTCTCTAAAATGAAACTCTACTCTAGGAGGTGATGCACCAAATGTGTGGGAAGCCTATCATCAAAATTAACTCACAATGTATTCTAATATAGACTCCTTCTTTATCACAACTCAAATCATAACATGCAATACATAAAGATGTTGGCAGTGGGCCAACGTCCCTCGCGTGATTCACGACATGGTTTAACAACCTCATGTGGATTCTTTAAGTATAGTGGTTGTATCATGAATTAATAGGTTGATCTTTTCGTTCAACAACAACCACTACTTGTAACAAAAGATTCATAGGGAGGTCTTGAATTTAACAAGTTCTTGAAGGAAAACATTTTTTTCAAAACTCCAAATTGTCAAGCACAAACAAAACACAACCTATAGCTTGAATTAGCATGAGATTTATTGATTCGTAAATCATAGATGACACATAATTAGAGGAATTATAATTAAATAATAGTAACTATATCAAATCATCCATTCATTATTTCAAGAAAATAAGTATTCAAGAAGGAAAAATACCGTTTCTTTATTGGAAATTAAAGGAATTTGTATACAATATGAAAAATGAGATTCCAATGTGCTACAATATCTTCTTTTTGTTGTGTGCAAAAATACAAAAGGAAGAAACTAGAAAGAAAAGAGAAAATAGAAAGCCTTATAGGAAAAAGGCCTAAACCTAACGGAAGAAAGAACTGAGCTTGAACTAAACCTTTAAACTGAAGTGTCTCCTTGAAATGCTCTTGAATTGGTGATCTTCAACCTTGAACTCTCCATGATGCATGAAATCTCCTTGGGTTGTACATAGCCAAAAAAAATGCAAAAATAGCTTGAAAGCTGACGCATAATGACTTTAGGTGTGCCCAAAGTCTTCCTTAATCAATACATGACACATTTGGGCTTCCAAAACTAAAGTTAAACTTCTACATTTGTTCCAAAAGTCCACCTTTCAAGGCCTTTAATTGATTCTCAATTGATTCTTACCTTGGTTTATTGAAGCTTGATCCCCTTCTTCATTTTCATAATATAAATCTCTAATCATTTCCCTCCATGATACTATTGTCTATTAATTTTATTATCTTTTTTTGAATCTCACATTTCTACTTGACACTTCATTAATTATCTGATGTATTCTCTAGTGGCCTCCATCTTTACTCATCATTATCATACCCATGTTATTGAAACCACTGCTCTTTTTTTTGTCAATGCTCCTTATCTCCATTGAAATCTATCATTGCACTACTTTGTGCTTAGTATCTTCATCTTCTTGACATCTTTAAGACAATCATGGCCTTTTTCTTCAAGGTTATATTTTTATTATATAATAGTAGTATTATCTCTATAAATTGATTTGAATATCATTATTTAAGAGTCTTTAATCACCTTCATAACAGTTTTTGGATCTTAACTATATCACTGTCATACATTTGTTATTGATGACCCCTTTATGACTGTATTTTATTCACAAAGTTATGCTCTTTATACCTTTAAATTAAGATTTCTCTTATTTCTATTACTAACCTCTGTTAAGGGTCCTTGATCAAACTATAACAACATTTCAGGTGTCTTTCATTATTTACACATCATGTCATTATTTCTACTATTGATGGTACCTTCTAAATCACATTCTTGGATGCCCATTTTCACTACTATTGATGATTTATGACTCAACACTGCTTTTTGCATTTAATTGTGACTGTATTTGTACTATTCTAACCATCAATGATTCATTATTTTATGAATTCTCTTGGCTTCATTTATTTGATACTAATATTTCCTTCCTTAATAATGCATGGTCACTGTCTTGGAACACTATTGCATCATTATTTCATCAAATTATTTATCAATCTTTTTTGTAACTATCACAAAGCATCAATCCTTTATTGGAACATCACAATGCTTATACTTTGTGCTTTGTATATCCACTATTGTTCTATGACAATGAACAAATCTTTATGATGAAATCCTTGCCATTGAAATCATTGATCTTACAATAGTGAAATTATTTCCTCTGCACATCATGTGACTTTTGTCTTTTCAACATTGGATACCTTTGTTAATTTTGGAGCATTCCTTTATTATTTCTTATATCTTCATCAAGACTCACCACTATCTCCTTGTTTTCACTATGACCTTTTCAAATCACTATTTTTAATTGTCCATACATTGTATGTGGACTATCCTCTATCTTCATGACCTTATCATGAAACACTATTACCTCTTTTTTTATCAGATGATTATCGTGTACTTCTTTGAGATCAATGTTCTACAAACCTTTTTGTTTTGATCTTACGACAATCATCTTTTGGCACTATCTTTATTGGGGTTTTTCCCTATATGCTCTTGAAACACCATACAATCTCTTAGTATTTTTTTCTCATCATCTTATTACTGTTGGTACATGCATACAATTTTTTTTAATCTCCTTTTGAAACATTGAGCTTCCAAGGAAATATTCACATTCTTTGTTGAATAGTCATTGAAGTTTGAAAAAAATAGTAACCATAAAAGAACAAACCCTCAAGGGAAATGGTGTAAACCCTTTCAACACAATGAAAAATCATAAATAGTGATTCACCCTCATACTTGAATATTACTACTCTCTCAAACTTGTTATTTAAAAATAATGAAAGATACAATACAGAGTAGGGTTTGAATATTTGAAAACCATACCTTCAACGTGAACTCATACTGATTAGACACGGTATTGATGTTTACTCTTGTAAACACTTTTTTTCCATTATTGATCTTGATATTGTTATTCCAAGATCTTGTTTGTATCCACTATGGAGTTTTCCCTTTCAAGCCCAATGTCTTCCCAATGACTTGTGATTGTTGTCTTTTAATAGAAATTTACTCTTTGTATGCATGAATCTCTACTCTTTTAGAAGAAAACATTGCTTCTTGATGACTTTTGGCATTAGATATCACTATTTCTTTATTTAAAAATCATGCTCCTCACCCATGATATTATGTTCATACAAGGAAATCCCCCTCCTTTTATGTCCATTTTGTTGTTACTAACTCTAAATCTATTATTCTTGATAACAAACTATTGTTTATTCATTAGATATGCTCCCTTCTCTCGTTATTAGCATTGAAACCTTTGTTTCTTTGACAAAGAATCTCTTCACTATAATTGTTGCTTTACTATACATTTATGTTGTTATTCCTTGATGGAAAAATATTTCTCTTACATTATTAATGTTGTCTGATAATAGATTTTTCACCACTATTCTTTATTTTGCTTGATCTTTTTCCATTGAACTTGCTATTTACACATTATTTATATAACTACCATTTTCATATTGAATGAAAGCTTCAAGATAGACACATGTATGCTTAGAGTTTTCCTCACTTAAATTAAAATTATATTAATAAATCTTGAGTTAACTCACAATGATTTAATTCTCCACCAACTCATGATAAATCAAAACAAAAAACCTTGACTTGATTTATCCCCCAAAACCTTGATTTTAAAACCATTACCCTTTTTGGAGGGATTTAATTATTTTTACATAGTGAGGAGTGTTAAATCTTATTTAATCATTTAAACTTTGAACCCCACTTTTAGGCACTTTAAAACTTCTAAAAGATCCATATAATACCTATGCTTATTATTGTGAGCAAGGAAAATCTAGTTGTAAAGGAACACAATAATCATATTAAAGCATTCTACAACTAAATAAACAAGCTACATACATGATTGAACCGAAAAAGAAAAACTTAAACAATAAGGAAACAAGGA
>MU224708.1:2072016-2082061 GCA_018584345.1 Thuja plicata
AAAATTTAAAACCTCCCTTCGCACACAAATGATCCTTTTTCAATTCACATTATTTATGATTTCCCCATAACTTCTTTCATAAGTTACAATTAATTACAAAGATAATGAACTTTTGTTCAACATACTATTCAAATATTCAATTTACATTGTTTTCTTTTGGTGCCAAAATATGTCTTCTTATTTCTACATGATTAGTGTCACACAATTTGTCCACACTACCTTAAACACATTCTCATTTCACCATATCTTACCCCTAAAAATATTTCACAATAGGCAGGAACTTTGACGCTTGCGTCTCTTGTTAAACATGTTAAAGGATATTATCAAGTAAAACATGATAAATTATCTCAATATCATGACCTTTTTTTATCATTACTTAAACAATTCATCTTTTACAATATTGATACTTTGCCACAGAAAGATAATCAACATGTGGATGCAATGAAAAGTGCTACTTCCCTCATAACCATTGAGGATCTATCTATGGAATATCAATTTACTATACACAATGTGTTAAACCCATCTATTTATAATAGTTCTAGTGACGTGGCTGGTTTTTTTAACGTAGATTTGGATGAATGATACTCACATATATTTTGTTATTTACGTGATGGTACTTTTACTAATTCCATGACTAGAAACACGAAATCTCAAATTTGAAATCTCTCTACAAGATACATTATCCTTTTTGGTGTTTTATATAGGAGAGGCTTTAATGGTTTACTTCTTCATTATCTCAATAAAATATAGATCCCCATTTCCCTTGAGGAATCCCATTCTGGTGCTTGTGGGGGGCATTTTGGAGGCAAATCTCTAGGTTAAACATTTCTTTGAATGAGATACTATTGGAAACATATAGAAAATAATTCTTTTTCCTTTGTCACAAAATGTCACTATTGTCAAAAACATAACAATTTAATCCACATTCTTGAGCTTAGGTCCCAAGTCCCCTCTTAACCTATCTCCTTATAGGGTTTGGATCTTATTGGTAATATTTCTCCCCCTTATTCACAAGGACATATTTTTATCATCACAAATACTGATTACTTTACTAAGTTGCTTGAAGCCATACTCCTTGGATCCACCACTACTAAGGTAATTAGTCAATTCATTCAAGATAACATTATTCCTTGATATGATATACTTTCCACTATGACTTTTGACATTTTTACATCATTTAAACATACAGATGTCAAGAATTTATGCAAGAAATATCACATACAACATTGTTCTTCTACCCCTTAATACCCTTAATCAAATGGACAAGTTGAAGCTTCTAATTTGGTAACAAGTATGGTAAGATTGACATACTCAATTATCTTATGCTTTATGCACTTATCAAAAAAGTATTCACATAGCCATGGGTATTAATCCTTACATATTGGTTTATGGTGTTGATGCAATCATGTCTTTGGACTTAGAAATTCCTTCATAAAGAATTTCTCTTAAGGGCATCATTGATAATGAGGCTTATAGAGAACAACGTCATCAACAACTTGAGATGCTCAATAAATAGTGCATTAATTCTCTTTAGAATATGCAAGCCTATACAAAAACTTTATAATAAGGTTATAATGACAAGGTTCTTCAATGCTCAATTTCAGTGGGTGACTCAGTGCTCTACAAAAATCAATGCAATATAAATTCTCTACTCAAAGAAAAGGGAAAATTTAGTCTGAATTGGCTTGATCCTTACATCACCATGGAAGTCTATGGTCTAGGTGCTTACAAGATAATAGATATGAAAGGAATGCCTCTCAAAGACCCCATAACTGATATGCACTTATATACATATTATGCTTAGTTTTATCTCTTCTCTCCCTTTCTCTCTACTCTCTTCTTTGCTAAACTATATGCTCAAAGTTATTTCTTATTTTAAAGCATGTTATGTTAGATATTCAAAGATTATTTATATTTAGTGTGCATTCTTCAATCTTGACAAACTAATTATCTCTATCTTGGATTTCTTTTGTAATTTTTTTCATAGATTAAGATATTATGTTTTGTTATGTTAGCTTACTATTTAGTATTCTCGATGTGTCATGTTAGTAAATTTTTTTTGCATTTAGAGGGTTAATTATATAAATCATGTAGATATTTAACTATTACATATGTACATTACATCATCAATATTAATATTTAATTAAGCATCCTTGTGTTTAATTAAATCACACACGTATCAATTTAATAATTATTAGCATTGGTCTACAAAATTGTAATGACATTAAATTAGCCATACATGTTCATTACCATATTTGTGTTATTCTAATCAAAGCAATACAACATATTATTTCATGTATTAAAATAAAACAAGTATATGAAAAATTCCAATACATCATCATACATATATGCATGTAACAATATACAATATACACCACAATACAAAATGTGGTGAATCAAAATATATACATATCATCTATTCTCATCCATGGGATGATGATGGGAAGACCCCTCTGGTCCTGGATGAAATAATGGCCAGGGAATAGAGGAAAGTCTATGGGATTTCCTATATTGAGAGTGACTCCTTGAATCACTACACTTATCCTATCCCTACACCATTCCTCTCAATACTGAAACCTCTTGCCTTCCCTTAGAAAACTCATGCTCTAATCTCTCTATTTTTTGTCAATGTTTCTCCCTCTCCTCTCTAACAATTCCAACCTCCACTTTCATGGGTTAGAATAGGTCCTTGTGTCTCCAAAGACTCCACTATGATACATGAGTAATCCACAAAGATTTAGGAATATTGTGTACTATTTTGGCCATGTCCCTCATTATGTGACCTAACAAGTCACACCATCCTTGACTCCCCACTGTAAATGAAACAAATCCAAAATTAGTAACATAATCATGTTTATAATAAAGAGTGCCTATATTTATATAATC
The DNA here is from genome assembly GCA_018584345.1 of Thuja plicata. Lineage (NCBI taxonomy): Eukaryota > Viridiplantae > Streptophyta > Pinopsida > Cupressales > Cupressaceae > Thuja > Thuja plicata. The sequence continues at coordinate 2,074,903 of MU224708.1, forward strand.
AAAACATATAAAAAATATATATTAAAATTTTATTACTCGGATCTCCTTCCTACTCGCTAGGGTCGATAGTGGCTGGAGAAACTAATGATGGGCCATGTGATGGAGTTGTGGAAATGGATGTGTTTCTCTCTCCTTTGCTCCTATATGTGTAGTCTATCAGTAAGATGTTGAGGTGGTTCTTGTGACTATGCTCAAGTATCATGTCTCCATAGTGGGGTCCCTTCTACCACCACCTCCTTCTCCTCCTTTTCCACTCTCCCTCTTGTATCTTAAGGTGATCACATGGAGGCATCTATCTCCTCACCTTGATCCTACTCATATTTCTCTCCATCTCTCTTAGGATTTGGCCTCATCCATGGTCTAGAATCTCTAGTAGGATATTCATGGGGAAAGATAGGGTGTAAATCATAAACTCTCCAAGATCTAATGTACTCTCTTGTCATCCCCACATCCTCTATAGTCTATGGGATAACCACATCTCATCTCTCCTCATCATTTGAATCTATTATCTTGATATCATCGATAGTAGGTCTTTGCATGACCCTTTGTCTCTGAGGACATTGATTCCCTCACTGGTAGATCAACATCTCTCTAGGTTCACTTTGTGACACAATGAGGGTCAATATGTAGGGCCAAAGGCTCTCCCAAGTACCAAACTAACCTTACAGAACAACAATACAGAAGCAACCACACACAGAGTGAGAGAAGGAACAATATATATCTTATATTTCATTAATTGATCAAACCTATTATATGTCAGGTTGTAAGGCCGTCCCAGTTTTGGCCATATACATTTAGTGAATTAAAAAATGATATTCATACATGCGAGGTCACAGAATTTCCCTTCAAATGTCTCAATAGTTAATCTTCTATCCAATTCTATTATCCTCTCTGAACTACCTCTAAACTAAGAGAAAAGAAACAAATATATACAAGAGTCCACCAAAGAGGTCGACGCTCAAATCCATAAGACAGACCCAGATTTAGGTCCACATAGATCCCAATGAGAGACCCCACACTAATTACTCCACAAAAATTAAATGTAGAAGTTGTCCATATCAGGATAAACAATATGGAAGCAACAAACTGAGCAACAAAAACAACTCAAAACAAAGATCACCGAGCAACAAAAAGTGACTTGGGACAAGCATACCCGAGCAATAGAAAAAAAATATCTTGGAACAAGCATACCCGAGCAACAAAAACCAACTCAGAACAAGCATACCCGAGCAATAGAAAGCAACTCAGAAAAAGCATACCAGAGCAACATGGTAACAAAGTACTTCACCGAGAAGCCTCCAAACAAGCTAAAGAACCCAAGATGCTCCTGCATTAGACATCTGGGGTTAGAAGAAATGATTCCCCAAATCATGTATCAGGTCCAACCTTAAATGAATCCAACTTAGATTGATAAATCCAAGATGAGTCCTCAATCAATCTATTTTTCCACTTTACTAGATACTCCATGTATTCCTTTCCTCTTGTACTTCTGCTAACTCTGATTCAAGATCTTTTCAACTTCCTCTATCTATTTATTAGGATAATTACTCGGTACTATCACTTCTTCATCAGGCTCATGATATTCATACAAGTCTGAAATATTGAATATAGGTGATATATCCATGTCATCAAGTAATTCCACTTCATAAGCATTTCTACTGTCAAATCTTCTTAGTATTATGCAAGGACCAAATTTCTTCATCTTCAATTTTCCATATGTTCCAATAGGAAATCTTCCTTTCTTCAAATGAACCATTACTGCATCACCAACTTCAAATGTTTTATGTCTTCTTGATCTATCTGCACTATCCTTGTATTTCTGATTGCTTTTCTCCAACTTTTGTTTCACATCTTCATGCAAGGTCTTCATAAAATCAGAAAATTCCTCTACTTCAACACTTATTTTCTCTTCTCCAACAATATCTCTCAAGTCTGATATACCTCTCAGTTGTGTGCCATGAACAATCTCAAAAGGTGGCTCTCCAATACTTTTATTTACTGAACTATTGTATGCAAACTCTACTTGTGCCAACATCAAATCCTAATTACTTGGTGTGTCTCCAACAAGGCATCTCAACAAGTTACCCAAAATTTGGTTTACAACCTCTGTTTATCCATCAGTTTGTGGATGAAATGTAGACCTATACTTCAAATCAGTGTCCAACTTCTTCCAAAGTGTTTTCCAAAAATAGCTAACAAATTTACTGTCCCGGTCAGAGATAATAATCCTCGATAATCCATGCAATCTGACAATCTGCTTAAAGAAAATATTTGCTATATGTATCGCATCTACTATTTTCCTACATGGTATGAAATGTGTCATCTTTGAAAATCTACCCAAAAAAACAAATATGGAATCATTACCTCTTGCTATCCTAGGTAATCCAAGAAAAAAATCCATGCTAATATCACTCCAAGGTTTCTCAAGAATACTAATCGGTGTATACAAACCAGAATTCTGACTTACTCCTTTTGCAACTTGAAAAAATCCACAAATTTTCACAAATTTATGAACATCCTTATACAACTGAGGCCAAAAATACCTTTCCTTAAGCAAACTTAATGTCTTATCAATACCAAAATGTCCAGCCAATCCACTACTATGTTTCTCCTTAATCAAATTAGTTCTCATTGTTCCTCTCGGTATGCACAACTGAATACCTTTGAATAACATATCTTCCTGAATAAAATAATCTTCATACTTACTTGATTGATTTGAATTAGGTGCTCTGCACACTCTCCACTACACAGAAAAATCAAGATCACTTTCATACAAATGCTTCATGTCATCAAAACCAAGAACTTCAATTCTCATTTCAGTCAACAAAGATCTTCTTCTAATCAATGCATCAGTAACTCTGTTAGAAACTCCACTCTTATGTTTAATCACAAATGTGAAACTTTGCAAATACTCTACCCATTTCATATGTCTCTGATTCAACTTATTTTGACTACCCAAATATTGTAAAGCCTTATGATCAGTATACAACACAAATTCATTTGACATTAAGTAATGTCTCCATTTCTTCATAGCTTGAACAATAACATAGAGATCTTGATCATAGACAAAAATTTTCCTCTTAGCATCATTCAAATTTTCACTAAAGAAAGCAACAGGTTTACCTTCTTGAGTCAACACAGCTCCAATTGCACTACCACTTGCAACACATTCAACTTGAAATACCTTATTGAAATAAGGTAATGCTAATACAGGTAATTCAACAACCTTCAAATTCAAAGCTTCAAAACTCTTATCAGCTCCATGTGTCCATTTGAATTCTCTTTTGTCTCCTCTCATTGTCTCAATCATATCATTACAAATAGAACTGAAATTTCTGATAAAATTCCTGTAAAAACTTTCCAATCCATGAAATGATCTTACCTCAGTGACATTCTCAGGTGTAGGCCAACTAAGTATAGCTTCAACCTTCTCAGGATCCATCTTCAAACCATCAGCTGAAATTACAAAACCCAAATACACAAGCTCTTCTTTCATGAAGGAACACTTTTTCAGATTTATCAACAACTTTTCCTCTTTCAATCTCTACAATACTTGACTTATATGCACCAAATGTTGTTCTCTAGTCTTACTGAATATCAGAATACCATCCAATTATACAATCACACATTTATTCAAGAATTTCTTCAAAACTTCATTCATTAACCTCATAAATGTACTCGGTGCATTAGTTAAACCAAAATGCATAGCCAACCACTCATACAAACCTTCCTTTATCTTGAAAATAGTCTTCCACTCATCACCTTCTCTGATTTTGATATGATGATATCTTCTTTTTAGATCAATTTTGGTAAAATATTTTGCTCCACTCAAACAATCCATTATATCATCCATTCTCAATATAGGAAACCTATAATTCACTGTGATCTTAATGATTTCCCTTGAATCAGTGCACATTTGCCATTCTCCATTCTTCTTAGGTGCCAATAGAGTTGGTACTGCACATGGACTCAAACTTTCTCAGATCAAACTTTTGTTCAATAATTCATGAAATTTTTGGTTAAGCTCTTCATTCTCGGCCGGTGTTAACCTATGTGGTGCTTTGTTTTGTAAGATAGCTCCAGGAATCAGATCCATACAATGACTGATATCTCTCATTTGTGGCAAACCATCAGGTACATTATCTAAAATGATCTCTTTGTACTCAGTGAGTAACTTCTCAACTTCTGCAGGAATTTCATCTTCTGTATTCTTACTTGGTTTGTTAGGGATCAAAGCATAACATATGTCATTTCTTTTCAAATCCTTAAAAAATTGTCTACCTTCCATCAAACAAACTTTCACAGATGTACATATCTCACCAATAGATTCCTCAACTAAAGGTAACAAAACTTGTTTCTTGCCATCAACCCAAATATAACATCTATTCAATCTTCCATAATGTATAGCATGTCTATCATATTTCCAAGGTCTACTCAACAAAATATGACAACAATCCATTGACATAATATGACACAACACCTTATCATAATACTTTCCAATTTTTAGATTTACAAAACATTGTTCACTCACCATTAATGTATGCTCATCCTTGATCCATGAGATCTGATAGGGCTTCAGATGCTTCATCCTTTCCAACTGTAACTTTGTGACCATTTCCTTAGATGCTAGATTCTTTGAGCTTCCACTATCAACAATTACCTTCCAAACTTTGTCTGCAACTCTACATCTGGTCTTGGACAAAATTTTCCTGACAGGATCTTGTTTATCTTTATCATTCCATAGTATCCTTCAGATAATGAGATTTCCTTCTTTCTCATCTTCATTTGGTGGCTCCTCTTGTACTAAAGCATTTCTGCTACTACCAACCTTCTTACTTACATGTGTACACTCAAAGGATTTATGTCCTTCCTCACCACAATTGTAATAAGTTACTTAGAACCCTTTTCTTCTATAACCACCTCGGGTGTAATTGCCTCTTCCTCGGTATGAACTTCCACCTTTCCATTCAGTATTTCCTTTGTCTTGAGATGTGTCTAAAATTGACTTGTCTGGTTCAGATCTACTATTTTCACCATGAGATCTACCTCTTCCTCTAGGGAATCTACCACCTCTGCCTCTTTGTCTTTTCTCATATCTTTTGTTCAACTTCTCCTCAACTTTTAGGGCAAACTAATATGCCTCTTCAATGCTTTCCATCTTGACCAATCTGATCTAATCTTGTATAGAAATTCTCAATCCATTCAGATATCTTGCTACTCTTTCCACCTCATCTTCAACATGTCCATATCTGATGTCCAATCTGTAGAATTCTTCAGTACAACCTTTTACCAATCTATCTTTCTAATTCAAACTTTGCATTCTCCTAATCAGGTTAATCTGATAATCACAAGGTAGAAACTTGCCTTTTAATTTATTTACCATCCTATCCCATACCTTGATTTTGTCTTTACCTTTCTTCTTTCGATCCAATTACAAATGCTCCCACCATAAGGATGCATGACCTTTCAACTTTGTGCTTGCAATATTTACTTTCTTGTCCTCTGGTACATTCTCATACTCAAAGTACTTCTCCATCTCAGTTATCCAGTCAATCAATTCATCATAATCCAATTTTCCACTATACTCAGGAGGATTAAACTAAGGTGTACACTTCAAACTTGTCAACACTCTTAAGACTCTCTCTTCTTCCAGATCCATCACAGGTGCAGGTGCAACTTCACCTTAAACTTATTCCAATTCATCATCACTAACATCCTCAAGATGTCTTCCTCTGCACTGGGTTGCCTCAACAACTTCTAATCTTGCATCCGTCTGTCTAAGCATATCAACTAGACCTGGATATGCATTTCCTCTCCCACAAACCATCTTGAATCCCTCTGCAATTGTAGGTCAGATCACAATCTACCACCCCACAATAATATCACCAACTAGGGTTAGGGTTTACAAGAAGGAACTTAGATCTCACCAATGCTCTGATACCACATGATGGAAAGAGGATCAGTATGCAGGGCCAAAGGCTCTCCCAAGTACCAAACCAACCTTGCAGAATAATAATGTAGAAGAAACAACACATAGAGTGAGAGAAGGAACAACAAATATCTTATATTTCATTAATTGATCAAACTTATTACATGCTGGGCTGTAAGGCCTTCCAGGTTTTGGCCATATACATTTAGTGAATTACAAAATGATCTTCATACATGTGAGGTCATAGAACCACCCTTCCAATGTCTCAATAGTTAATATTCTATCCAATTCTACTATCCTCTCTGAACTGCCTCTAAACTAAGAACAAACAAACAAATATATACAAGAGTCCACCAATGAGGTCGACGCTCAAATCCATAAGAGAGACCCTGATTTAGGTACACACATATCCCAATGAGATACCCCACAATAATTATGCCACAAAAATTAAATGTAGAAGTCGGCTAGATCAGGATAAACAAATCAGAAGCAACAAAATCGAGCAACAACAACAAATCAGGAATAGAGATCATCGAGCAATAGAAAGTGACTCAAGACAAGCATACTCGAGCAACAGAAAGTGACTCGGGACAAGCATACCTGAGCAACAGAAAAAAACATCTAAGAACAAGCATACTCGAGAAACATAAAGCTGTAAGGAAACTCAGGTGCAGAAATAGCTTCCTACGCTAATCTCTATAGGAAAGTATTGTGCAAATTCTTTAAAATCCTTACAATTACAGATTCGTTAACTACTTTAACAAAGATATTGCAACCACATACCATGCATACAGAAAATAGAGAATGACACAATGATATACCCTGGGGAAAACCTTTCAGTAAAAAACCCCAGCACTCCAAAACCTGCACAATGTATTGATCAAAAACTATTACAGTTACAATACACTTGCAATGCAAGTTCTTTCAGAAGATTTCAAAACCCTTGAAGACAAATCACGGCAGCATAAACCGTTCCAACAATACACTTGCATTACATCTCTTCGCAACCCTAACAAATGCTTATATCACGCGCTTCACTTTTTAGGGCTACTCCAAAAGATAACCGTATTAGGGTTTTACCATTCTCTGAGAAAATAGGAAACCCATTCCCCGAACCCCACGATTGGGGAAGAGTGTACAGTACTCAAATTTATCAGTTGCCACATGTCTTCACCTGTCATTGAATCTTCCTGACATAGCTCTTACGTGTCATAGGAATCCGTCATAACC
>MU224708.1:2082111-2096971 GCA_018584345.1 Thuja plicata
ATGATCTCCTTACACACAATTCAAGATGCCGACACATCAACATTATTTGCAAGAAATACATTTTACAAAACAAATAATAAGAATAGGAATTATCCAAGGTTGAGACACCTTATTCCTAACAAAAACAACTCAGAACAAGCATACCCAAGAAATATAAAGCAACCCAGAACAAGCATACCCATGCAATAGAAAGCAACTCATAACAAGCGTACCCGAGCAACAGGGTAACAAATTACTTCACCGAGCAACCTCCAAACAAGCTAATGAACAAAAGTAAACATATTTATGGTTGAGAAGGATTTCCAAAGATGCAAGATGCTCCTACATCACTTTGTGTCAAACCAAACTTTTGTTTCTCTTGATCAACATAAAAAGGTACTACTATGTACTTATGGAGACCATCTAACAGATGATCTCATTATATGGTCCTAATATGCCTATGAATTTCTAACGATCTTTCCATCTGTCTATAGGACCTCCAAGTAGTGTCATCTAGTTGTAGATGATCAATCACAATCCTCTAATAGAGTAAATCTCTTTTTAGCCATAGACCACTCCATGGGTATTCCTATGCTCTAGGATTTGACTTTGTGATATCTACCGAGAATTCCATAGGCCTGGTACATGCTATGCACTTGAACATACATACTTATAATAGTTTACATGTGCTAAAGCTCTTATCTTCATGATAAATAAATCTACCCAACTTGTAGTAAAGATGTTCCACCATGCTTTGACCCCATGGGTAGATAGAACACTCCTCCTCATTACCCCAGATCGTGTAAACAAGGCCTAATGGTAACTTTGTGCCTCACAAGTCACCTATAGTCATAACTAAAGAAATCTTCACCATAAAAACCTCTCTCAAAAGAGGAACTCCTTGGCCAACATAGAGTAGCATATAGAGAGGTATTTTTTTCTCTTTTATCATATAGAACATTCCTATCTAGACAATATATTTGTTCCTTTAAGAGCTCCTCCTTTGTCTGGTCAAAATCATATCTCATTATCTTCTCATAGATAGTAAATCTAGTAATCTAACACACATTCTCCAATTTGACTATCATCTTCCCTTTCAAAACATGGAAGGTAGAGGTGTCCACATTCCAACACTCCATAAGAATGATCAAAATCACATCACTATACCACATGGTTAGCATATGGTACACCCAATACAAACTAACCTCTCTCAGGAGTTCCAGCTCCTTAGTAGAGATCTCATGCCTTCTCTTGCGAAAATGCCATCATGCTCATCTTCACATATTCTTGCATATTTTGTCCCTTTGACAAACACATCAAAACATAAACTATTAGTAAATTATATCAGTATATCAAACACCAAAATTTTTTGAGTGTCTTAGCTATCTTCTAGGACTAGAGCACCTTGAAAGGACTATGACGCTTTTCAGGGTCTCTAGCACTCTAAAAGGTCTCAAGCGTCTTTCTGGGTCTAACATGCCTTGGAAGGTCTAGGATGCCTACTAGGGACTCTAGCACCTGGGATGGGTAACCCCATACTTGGCCAGGGGTTATGTGTGAGAAATCAATAAAAAAACAAATAAAAAAAATTCAAAATCATAGATAGTGATATGATGAATACCTCCTCCAATGGTGTCCCATCCTTGACTGCTCGCCTTAGGAGCTCAATTCTTGTTGGCTATGGCGGTTTCTTGCTCAACATATTACTAAACTCCTCTGAACTATGAGACAATAAGACTGAATAAGACAAATATAATAATGACCTTATCATTATTTAAGAGGTAAGTATTTCTTAAGAACTTTTCTTTTTTACTTCTTATTTTATTTTACTTTTTAAAGCCTCTTTTTAGTAAATATTTCATACATTGAGATAGGGAGCTCCAATTTTCACACCATTTGTTGTGTTGAGACCATGATTCATCTCTCTATATTTTCAAATACTTAATCAGTTATTTCAAACTCTATTCAAATCTCTTTTATAACATTTGTCATCACATAGCATTTTTACAATTCAACATGGTAAACGTGATATGTTGTTTCTACCTGATCCTAATTAGCAAGAAGAAATATAATGGCATATAACTACCCTCAAATTTCATCACTCGTAGTAAGACCTAGGTGATTTGTGATTTTAGCTGATAAAGTGGTTTTGCAGAGTGTGCTTCCTAATGTTGTATTGTAGGTATTGCCAAGGTGGGGTATTTGCTCGATGCCCTTTGGAATATCCTTTTTCATAATTTAGGTTTTTGTATTCTATCTTGCATATGCATGTATTTTTATATGATTTATTAGATGGGGGATAAATGTAGCATCATAAATTATACACACTCATTAAAGGTGTCCAATTATACACTTACTTAATGCTCATCTTAGTGTGTCTTCATTTTGGGTGCATCATAGGCGTCCATTGGTATTTAATTAATAGTAAATTTAAATTATGATTTAGTAGGATTTCTAAATATTTTTCAACCTTATTCAAGTTTTACACCCCAAAATTGCTTTAGAGGCCTTTAAAAGCAAGTTTATCCCACTTAATTTTGAGAGAATGAATACAATTATATAGATTTATCTCTACAATTTGTAGACATCCAATGAAGTGAAGATATCTACATCAACTAAATCAACAATGGTCAAGATTCAAGTTATCATCATCAACAATCAAACATCTATATATACATCAACATGAAGCTTTCAATGGATTATGAAAATGACAAGGAGTTCACCCACTGATGTTTGGCTTGTTCTCCTCTCTTTGGGTTAAGTATGATTTCATGTTATCCTTATATCTATAAGTTCAAGCTTCATATTTGAATTCAATTATTAAAAATTATATTGTTTCAAGAATATTTGATTTCAATATTATATAGGGTTTTGATCTGACACACTTGAGTAGATATCTAGTTTATTTATTTTAGCTCATAGAAATCTTAGATAAACTTCATATTCAAGAGTACACATAATTTCTATTTTTTAATATTGGTTATTTATGGAGGTGGAAATCACCAAAACAAGGGGTTGACTAAGGAAAACCCCTGTATAGCCACACACACCATTTTTCTCCTTGTAAGTATAGATACAGGTTCAAGATCTAATTCTAATGATATAAACAAGTTTCCAAGATTTGGATAGTATGAGATCTATAAATTCAATCAAAGTTGTAGGGTTTGGAGCACCTCTCTAGGTTGGGGGAAAGATCAATTACCCCTGACCCTCCATGTCACCTCAGTCCTACCAAATATAGCTTAGATTTAAAAAATAGTCAAGTACAGGTCTTATGATTATAGATCTAGGAGCTTACTAGGTTCTCAGTTCATTCAGAAGGAGTAATCTGTAATTTGAGATACAAGGTGCACAAATATCCATGATCTACACAAAACCATCATTAACCATACCCAATCCATTCTAGATTTTACTTATTTCCTTCCTTGGTTTTTCCTAGTCCATCCATAATTTATCCTAACCTTTCCTAAACCATCCTAGTCCACCCTAAACCATATTAAACAATTCCTATTCATCTCTAATCTATACCAAACCAACCTTATCCATTATATATTTGACTAATTTCCTTCCTTAGTTAAATATCTAATCCATCCATGATTTAGCTTAAACTTTCCTAAACCATCCTAGTGTGCCCTAAATCATCTTAAACCATCCCTATTGATCCCTAATATACATAAAACCATCCTCATGTTGGAATAATAGAAATGTGTGTACTGAGAGGGGAGGGGTGAATTAGTACCCTTAAAAACTTTTCAAACAAATCTTTGTAACCATAAATTGTAATAACCGACTGTGTAGTTTGCTTTCACCATACATGTAATGTCATTGCTGAAATGTAAATGCATGTAATCAAAACAATAAAACATTCATGAAACTTAAGTACACATAACACATGTATTTTGGTATCGCAAAAAACCCCTGTTAGAAGGTAAAAACCGCAGTGGGGATGAGACCCACAAAGCTTCACTACTACAAAAATAAAGTAGCATGTTAGAGCTTACAAAGATAGATCACTTATGGTGACCTTACCCTATTAGGAGAAACAATAAGATCGATTAGATCTACCTCGTGTGAGGATTTTTCAACACAATGTATGTGTGCACTCTGTTAAGAGATTTAGGCAAAGACGGTTAAGTCTACCCTGTTAAGATATTTTGGGTCTATTACAATTGTTAGAGAGTAACATAATTTGTGATCTGAACAACTACAATTTGAATATTATGGATAATAGATCCTTTAAGTACAATAAACTTATCACCTTGCTATGAATGAAAATACCTTATGTACTATTCGGTAGCCTTGTCTCTATTTTAAAAACTGATTGCTTCAATGAAATCCTTGTGTAAAAAACCCTTGTATGATCTTCTGATGTCCTTAGTGCGGCGATTACTTGATTGTAATTCAATCAGCATACTTGTGAAAATGACATCTTATCCTTACATATATCAAACCTCTTGACCTAATTAGGATTTTACAATATCTTAAAAAACCTAGGATCAATGGTGTACAAAATTTACCTTGATCACCAATACATATGAAACATAAACAATTAATGAGTGCATGCATAATTAATGTCCTCCTCGATCATTGTAAATTGTTATCCAGCTTGACAAAAAGTTGTTACCTAGATTGATGTGCCATTTCAAAATTTTATGTAACTACTGGTTTAATCAGTAAATACGATTTCTCGACATTCGGTGTATCTTGGTTCTTGGTGTATAGTGATCGGTGCTTGATAAGTCTGTTACTTGGTGATCACTATACTTGGTTAACTGTGCACTCGATGATCATTACCGACTAGTCTATCTTTGACTCTATTACCAGATAGAAATATGCATACTTGAATACTAATGAAAACCTTTAAACTCATATGGAGTAACATTCTCCCCCTTTGGTATTAGTATCAAAAAATTATATATATAGTATACACAGTACCTTATACATAGTAACTCAATGACTCCTCCTTTGTACATGCTCTCGGTATGCATATACATAGTATACATATGTTTCCCCCTTTTTTGAAATTAATGACAAAAAGAAATAACTTACAACTTGTCAAAAATTTTAGTATGGGTCTTCTGGAGATTTTCCACGAGTTTCTCCCATTCCTTTTTTAAGTGCTTGAGGGTCAACTATTCCAACTTCAGTTAAGCATGCATGTCATAGATGCTTTCGGTTACTGATAAATCAGTGGTGGCAACCAAAGATTTTTCCTCTGTCACATGCTTCTGCATTAGTCTTAAATGCGGTAGTAACATGGGCTGAAGCTTGGTTACCTCTTCTCTTATCCCGTTCTCTCTCTTCTTCAATTCTAGTCTCAACCAATGTGTGTGAATAACCTTAGAATAATGCACTTGAGAATTATGTTTCTCGGTTGTGAGACAATTTGCACTATCTTTTAGTTCATTATCTAAGTTCTTTATCTTTTCACTAATCTCGATAGTGAAGTGATCTAGTGTGCATAACTTCTGCAGAATAGTAATGCCTTGAGTAATAATAGTTTCTAATGCTGTTATAGATTCTGAGAGAGTTACCTTGTTAGCTTCCACTGCTTGGCTAATCTTTTCAGTAAGCTTGTACTAAATATTTTGTTATGCTCTTTGTTCTAACTTCTGCTCTACATCAACATCAGGACCATTTATTGCCTTGGTGAGAAATGAAAGTTGATTAATGATGGGGTCTGATTCAACAATGTGTGTCTTTGGGACAACTTGCGATAAGATCTCCTTAGCTTCTTCTAACACATGTGCATTCTTTTGTTCTAGCCTTAGCTTGTCTTGAGCTTCTTTTCAGGTGCATAATTCTTCATATTTTCTTAGTGTTTCAAGATCAAGTATCCTCAAGTCACATTCAGGGATGTCAATGATCTCATCAAGTGAAACTGGACCTTTTCTTCCTTTATTTTTTTTCTTCTTCTTCTCATGGATAGTGGAAGTAGGAGATTGTGTCAATAAAATTTGAGCCTTGTGCTCGGTATTCAGATTTGGTGGCTCAGTGGGTGTGATAACTTGTTTTTGTGCCTTGGTTACAGACCTTGTGTCAGTAGTAGAAGTGTCTACCGTTATCTTTGTGTTTCCTTCAACCTTTTCTATCTCATCAGTTGTGTCTTTCGGTTCATCACACTGTTGTGAATCTCCACTTTTCTTAGTCTCTTTACTTTATTTACCCTTGTCTTCTTGTGTATCTGTGACTTGCTCGAGTGTAACCTTTGATGCTTCATTTTCATTTTCAATTTCTTGTACTAGTATGGGTAGATTACCTGGTACAATAGCTCAGGAAACCTCAGTTGTATCTTTTCTTTCTAGGTTCTCGGTAGATCCGGCTATTACTTCATATTCCTTTGCTTTGTCATCAGAATCACCTGCAGTTATGTCATCTATTGTGATCTATACATGTCCAATATTTGTTAGCAGCTCAGGAATACCATCCAAGATATTGTCAATAGTTGCATCTTCAACATTAGTTGTCTCGATACTTAGTCAATGTTCCTCAGTATTGACTGTGGATGCAATTTCCTCTATTTGCTCAGTTGGACATAAAAGATTTTTCCAAATCACAGTACTTTCTTCATCAACTTCTTTCAAATTTCCTTGAAGTATATTGAGTTCTCTGGATTTCTTTGGAAAATGTTTTGCATACTGTTGCATTATGTCATCAATCTGTTCATTTGTGTAATCAACCTTAAGTACAATGAGTTCTACCTCTCTCATTTGTTTCTCTGTTGTCAATGCATAAGTCCATCTAGCTGATACCTTGTCATATAGTTCTTGTGGTATGTATGTAGCAAATTCTATAGGAATATTTCTAAAAGTAATCATCATACCTATCATTGCATCTTCCAATTTTTCCTAATTCTCTGTTGTTAAGTTTGCATAAGCTTATAGCTTCAGATGTCCTAACCTTTCGGTTGACCTTATGGCTTCTGCTACTTCATCAATAGTTTGTGGTACCTTATTCTTTACAACCTTAAATTGATTAATGTTATAATCAGAATCATCCTTGTCATCTTCTTCTCTAACATAATTTTTCCTTTGTGTTGGTGCTGGGGTCTCGGTGGTAGCCTTAGACTTCCTCACTTGATAAGTATATTTTGGTGATGGTCTAGTTATTTTAGAAACTCCTTTCTTCAAATGTGGTGTTTGTGCTATCACCGATCTTGTTTTTTTCCTCGATGGGGTCTCAGCCTTTATGCCTTTTCTCTTCTTGGCCTTAGGTTCTTCTTCTTGTATGTCATATGTGGATTCATCTGACTTGGTGGTCTCTGTATCTTTTGCTTCTCCTTCACCAATTATAGGCTTCTCCTCGGTGTCATCAACTGATCTATCAAGTTCTTTATCAATGATAGCATATTTTCTTTTCAATGTCTTGAAAATTTGGTCTTCTTTCTTTCCATCTTATCTACTTGAAGTCCAATCTGTATTATTGTTTTAGCTTCATCATATGTGCCAAATATAATGGAAGATTTGTCAATAGTTTCATTAAGCAATTTCTCTATAGCCTCAAAAGCTAAATCTATGTCAATTTCATAATCCATAGGAGGTAGCCATGCTATCCTAGGATGTATTTATTTGATGAGAGTTGTGTCGATGTCAACTACAAAACAAATATATTCTTTATAATTTTCTACCAAATGGAATGGTATTCTTGTTATTTTCTCCATTCTCTCTTTGAACTTCATAAAATACTCATTCATAATAGGTTCAAAATTTTCTCCTAGACTCCTAATGAGTTCACCGACTTGCACAGTGATTGGTCGGTTGGTCTCCCAAGTTACATTACTGATGAAGGGAAAGAAGTTTTGCAGATAGAAAAATGTACACATCAATAGAGAGCCAAACTTACATGTATTCAATCTTGCTGATCTAATTATCCTCATGTTTTATTCTAGTTTTCTTTGCAATAACTCAGCTAGGTCAAGTTGTAAACCCTTCTTCACAATTTTGTATGCGATGTCGACTACTCTACATGCAACGCTATTAGGTATGCTTGATTGAAATATTTTGTTTCCAATGACATATGCACCAAATCTCAATTCAGGATCACTGATGGTGTTGATCCTTACACCTCTACCATCCCACTCAGCTCCTGTTAGCTTCTCAATTTCCGATTTGGGTGGGTGCCTTAGGGCTTTTGTTTTGTCGGCTGTTGGATACCCAGTTACTGCATGTATAACATCTTTACCTATCTTCTTTGGTTCATCTAGCCATTGTTTCCCATCATGTATTTGGCTCAATACAATGTGTATCCATTCTGTCTTGAATTCCTTTGGAAAATATAGGGCATTAGTTAACCCTTTACTTCAAGGTGCTTGTGATCATCCTTTAGCTTCCCATTAGAGATAAGCTCTTGATATGTTGCAATAAGCTCAAAATCACATATTTCACCAATTTTGCAATGGATGTATGCTCTTACTTCATGAACTAGTAGAACCCTAGAAGGTATCATGGAGAACACGCCTTTATCATCAGGTTGAGCAGCAACCTCTAGATGAAACTTGTAGTTAGGTTCTATACATGTTGAATTCTTGATCAAAATTACCTTCTTTCTCTTGTCATTCTTTACTTTCATGATTCAAGATGAAGATGCCATCGTGTATTGCAAATTAGGGGTTCCAACAAATAACTCGGTGAGTGCAAAAGATTACTTGATATATCCTTCAACTTCTCAAAGTATGCTCTGAATCACTGTGAAATGCTTCAAAATGCTCTGCTATGAATTTGCTCTTAATCTCTCTACTTTGCTCTTTGAATGCTGTGTGAACAAATGAGTTCACTTCTCTCAAATTTATACCAAAATGCTTTAGTCGGTGCAATAAATGCTTGTCAAAAACCACTCAATCAACAAAAATATCACTTGGTTGACACTAAAGATACCTCATCTCAATGAGTACAATAGATGCTTAGTTGACTCAGCAACTCGGTTATCTCTCACATGCTCATCGATTGGAATTCTTACTCAGTACAAATTAAACAACTCAACTAGTTCAAATTTATCATAAATATAATACCATAGTGCATCTTAATTCATGCTAATTTGGCATTTGTATAATGACTATAAGGAACTGATGTAAGATATAACTTTGCAAAACATAGTTCCATACCTGCTTGTATTCCTTAGGTGAAGGTGGTGGAATCACCTAATCCATTGAATGAGGTGTCACCAACTGTTGTGTTTGGCCCAACATTGTCATTTGATGCTCTCCTCCACATTGTATTCCTTATCCGCGTGATTTCTTTGATTGTTTTTCCATTTCTAGTATTTGTTACTCAATTTCTGCAATCTTTGCTTAAGCGAGTGACCTTCTGACAGTGTGTGCATGCCATTCCAGAGTTTGACCAATTTATAGATTTAGCTCTCCATTGTCTCATATAGTTAGCTGCAATATGTCCATACGTACCACATACTATGCAAATAGCCCAAGTGCTATAATCCCAAGCATAAGCATTACCTTGTCTTCTCGGTTGAAATATTTTCTCTTGTCCTTTTGGTTTCAATATTTGCTTCATATGAGTCCTACATGCTTGTGACGTGTGACCATGCATGTTGTAAGTGCAAAAATATTTTTCCATGTAGGGTTTCTTCTATGATTTATTCAGCTTAGATCTACATTCATGTGCTTTATTTCCATGTTTGTTATAGTTATAGCAATTACCATTGAATTTAGGAGGGTTTCTAGAAATACCTTTTGCTTTGCTTTTGGAAATGATTGATGTGTGGCCTGGTTTTTGCACAATGATGGTATGAGGGTTTTTTAGGCTTCATATTTGTGAAGAAATTCCTCTGTTCATCTTGGTTTGATGATTCTCCATGCTCGGTATACCCAAAATTGGTAGTGTTGTTTAGTCTCCTTTGATTTTTCATAAATTCATCCATCCTCTTGGTACTTTCTTCAGATCTCTTAATCACCTCATTATGTTGTAGAATATTTACTTCATTTCTCAGTTTTTCATTCTCTTCTTTTAATTCACCAATATCTTCCAATTTTCTAGCCAGTTCAATATTCACTCAGTTGGCCTCATGACTTATAGCAACCATCTGATTGGTGATCACAAAGTAATGTTCAGTAAGTCTCATTATCTCATATTCTTTCTCTTGTATTTTTTCAATCATTTTTCTTATGTCATCAACAACCATGTTTCTTTCTTGTTCAAATTTCTTTGCATCATTCAAAACTTCAACCATTCTAACCATTTGTGTATCTTGACTGATCTGCAATGCTTTCACTTGCTCAGTAATTTTTTGATTGCTTTCCGATAGCTTTGATATGATTCCTTTAGGTGCATCAGATATGCTACCAGATTCAGATCTAGATGTATCAAATGGGTCATGTATCTCTTCTTCCTGATAATTAGTCTCATTACAACAAGATTTCATAGATTTTCTCTTAACCAACATCTCCTTTAGTTTCTCCTTGGCTTCTTTGTATTGTTCAATGTAGATCTGCAGCTGCAACTTTTGATTCTCAATAGTTTTGTCAAGCATATACCTTTCCATTGTAATATCTTTTCTCTTCAGTGATTAAACTCTCTAAATAAGAGAACTAGCCCTGATAAAATTTTTTGGAATAATAGAAAGGTGTGTACTGAGAGGGGAGGGGTGAATCAGTACCCTTAAAAATTTTTCAAACAAATCTTTGTAACCATAAACTATAATAACTGACTGTGTAGTTTTCTTTCACCATACATGTAATGTCATTGCTGAAATGTAAATGCATGTAATCAAAACAATAAAACATTCATGAAACTTAAGTACACATAACACATGTATTTTGGTATCACAGAAAACCCCTGTTAGAAGGTAAAAACTACAGTGTGGATGAGACCCACAAAGCTTCACTACTGCAATAATAAAGTAGCCTATTAGATCTTACAAAGATTGATCACTTTTGGTGACCTTACCTTTTTAGGAGTAACAATAAGATCAATTAGATCTACCTCGTGTGAGGATTTTGCAACACAATGTATGTGTGCACTCTGTTAAGAGATTTAGGCAAAGATGGTTAAGTCTACTCTGTTAAGAGATTTTGGGTCTATTATAATTATTAGAGAGTAACATAATTTGTGATCTGAAAAAATACAATCTGAATATTATGGGTAAAAGATACTTTAAGTACAATAAAATTATCACCTTTCTGTGACTAATAATACCTCTATACTATTCGGTAGCCTTGTCTCTGTTCTCAAAACTGATTGCTTCAATGAAATCCTTGTGTAAAAAATCCTTGTCTAATCTTCTCATGTCCTTAGTGTGGTGGCTACTTGATCATAATTTGATCATCATTCTTGTGAAAATGACATCTTATCCTTATATATACCAAACCTCTTGACCTAATTAGGATTTTACAATATCTTAGAAAACCTAAGATCAATGGTGTAAAAAATTTACCTTGATCATCTATACATATGAAACATAAACAATTAATGAGTGCATGCGTAATTAATGTCCTCCTCGATCATTGTAAACCGTTATCCAACTCAACAAAAAGTTTTTACCTGGATTGATGTACCATTTCAAAGTTTTATGTAACTACTGGTTTACTCGGTAAATACTATCTCCTAGTGTTTGTTGTATCTCGGTGCTTAGTGTATACTACTCGGTGCTCGGTAAGTCTGTTACTCGGTGATCACTGTACTCGGTTAACTCTACACTCGGTGATTATTACCAACTAGTTTGTCTTTGACTCTGTTACCGACTGGAAATATGCATATTTGAATACTAATGACAACCTTTAAACTCATATGGAGTAACACCTCAATAATTCCTAATCCACTCTATAATTTACTAATTTCCTTCCTTAGTTAAATCCTTAATCCATCCCTAATGTATCCCAAGTTTTCCTAAATCATCCCTAAACCATCCTAAATGATCCTCAACCATACCTAGTCACACCTAGTCCACACCAAAACATTATTAAACATTCCCAATCTATTCTTGATTTCACTAATCCTTTCTTAGTTTTCACTAAACTGCTTTATAGTTCACGCTTACAAATTATAGGGTTGTGTTGGTGGAACTTGGATTTTTTATAGTTAACTTTTATAATATTTGAACCATCCTAAAAAGTTATCACCCATGATTTGACGCTTAGTTAGGCCCCATTTTGGTGATTTTGAGATTTCATGTCCATTATGCTTGATGTGGCATCTACCCTATCTTCATGACCTCTCATTCACATTTTGGTGCTTTTTCCTAGGAACAAAAGGCCCTGGGATTTATTTTCATTGGAACAAAATTCCCTTGGCTTTATGTTCCTTGGAAAAAATGCTTAGGACATTTTTTTCCCTGAGGAATGAGCCCAAATTTGAACTGAAGTCCCATTATTATGTTTCTATGGAAAATTAGATCCCGTGGTCGACCTATCTTATTTTTGAATCCCAAAGTCTGTGATGAGGTATATAAACACCACATTTATCCTCATTTTGGTAACTATGAACTAAGATCTATTATCACTCAAGTAATCAACTAAATTCAATATTTCAAGGCAAGCATCCAAGATCTAGTCTCTCTTCAAGCATCCAAGGCAATTTGAAGGCAATCTTATGCATTGTAGAAATATTCTCTCCCATCATGGCCAAGTAAAGTAGTTCTTAAGAAAGCAATAAGATCCTTTGTCCATTCTCATGCATTCTTTCTCCATAAAAAGTGTTCAATCAGGCATAATAAAATTGAATATCTAGGAGTAGCATTCATAGATCCATGCATTTGTAAAGGAATCATTGATTCCATGCTGCATTTCAAGGTCAACAAATTCAATTCAAGCAACATTAAATAATCTTCATGAATATTTGTGATCTCAATATTTGTTCATAAAGATATTGGCAAGGTATATCTAATATTTACCTTCAGATTTACTTTCCTTTATGTAATCTTATTTTAGTTTAAAGGTTGATTCCTGAACATAACTTTGACCAATGCAAACCCCTTTCCATAAAAATTTTCCATATTTTTCTGTGTGCAAGTACAAGTGGCATAGTTGTTATAACAGATCCATAAAGATGGGGACATGCGGGACAATCAGTCAAAATTTTAGGTAGGTTTCTAGGGAAAAAATAACACAGGATTCTTGTTCCTCCAAGAACAAATTTAGATTCAGTTTACAGGTTAGTACAATTTTTGGCTTTCCATTTTTGGTCACTATAGTTGTCTATCTATTCCTGTCAATTTGTATTTTCTTGAAATTGCTTAATTTATCTTATTTTAGTCATTTATATTGCATCATTAGATTACTTTTACAAATACATTTTCATTATTAATCATAATAGTGTAGGAACATTGCACTCACTTATCACTTAATCTATACTTGAGCCTATTGGGTTGTCTTCCTTCCAATTTTGTATTAAGAAAGGGTGGGCAAATCTCTTGCATTCCAATTAGAAACCCCCACCTATATTTCCTTATTGTATATTTTTGTGAACATGACGCACGATATTTCCATTTTGATTTTGGTGTTATATCCCCTTTATGTGCATTTGATCCTAATTTTTCATTTCATAATTAGATATGTTATTCATCACATTTTATGTTTAATTTAATTAATTTTTCCTAATTTCAATTAATATTTGCATATCTCTTTCAAATTTCATATTGTTAATAGATAGGGCTATATTTTCTATGTTTTATTTCCTCTCTTGTGCATGAGTGTTATAACATTGACTCCTACCTATGGCATTAATGTTAGGAGAAGTTGTAGACTTATGGGTTCTCTTGATCATGACTCCTCTTGATTTCTTAGGAATCTTGTTGAGACACACATGCCTCCTAGATATTCCTACTATGGTCGGGATCCCTTCTTACCATTCTTCTCATGGTAAAAATGAGTCTTTAAGAGTTCCTCCTACACAAGTGTAAAAAATTTCCCATGAATTTGAAAAAATTGAACAATGGTGAACTCAAGAGAATTCTAATGTGGAAGCCATTTCCTTAGCTAAAGGCTTAAGGAAGTTGATTCATAGTGATGAATATCGTATTAAATTATTGAGAACTATTTCACACCTTTTTGATAGAAATGTTAAGCCTATTAAGGATTGTGCTCAAGATCTAGGTTACACTCAACCTCCTATTAATGTTTATACTTCCCTTCCAATTCTTACCTCTTTACCTAGTGTCTCTATGTATGCTTCACCTCTCATGACTACATCCATTTGAAACACCAATCCTATTCATGTTAGTCTTGAAACGATACCTTATCCTATTGTTCCTCCTCCTTCAAGTGTTCCATGTGTTTCCCAACCTTCATCCATGCCTACCTACAAAAATGTTTCATTTTCCTATTCCAATGTTTCTTTCATTTCCCATAATGGTCCCACATTTCACACATGTTTCATACCAATATTTCTATTGAGTCTAGTATCAATAGCATTTCTTAAACTCTTTGCTCCTTACAATAAAAAATTGTCTCTATGAGCCAACCCAAATTCAACATTCCTACATGTGACACTACTATCCATTTTTCCTTGGATATCAGTCATGTCATTATTCCTCAATACATGGAAATGCCTCATTTGATGACTTACTTGATGATAATAGGTTTATGGCTAAACTATTTACTAGAACCTTTCGAGATAATACCTTTCAAACATTGTGTAGTGACTTTCTCATGATCATAGGTTTATGGATAAACTATTTACTAAAACCTTTCGAGATAAGGCATTGCAATGGTATTGTTATTTTCCCCTTTATTCCACTGGTTCCTTCAAAAAAATTGCTAATGCTTTCATTCAACAATTTCAAAATAATATTGGTCCTAAGATCTCTATGAGTGATTTAATGCATTGTAAACAAGGTGTTAAAGAAAAAGTGGTTGATTTAATTGGAAGATTTAACCATTTGCATGCTTAGATTTCTTATCATGTACCTAATTTTGATATTCAACATATTTTCA
>MU224708.1:2103949-2122991 GCA_018584345.1 Thuja plicata
AAAAGTGGTTGATTTAATTGGAAGATTTAACCATTTGCATGCTTAGATTTCTTATCATGTACCTAATTTTGATATTCAACATATTTTCATTGCTAATTTACAAAAAGACATTAGGGATAAGATATTGCTATCTGAATTCTCTTCTTTTACTCAATTATGTGCAGTGCTTAATAATTAGAAACTTCAAGTGAGTCAATTTGAGATCACAACTCTCATGGATATGGTTGATAAGAGTGATTCCACACCTCAACCTTTTCAAAAAGTTTAAAAAACTAAAAGGATTCATCAAGATCAACAATTCATCAAAAAACATTGATGTGCAAGTGGTAGCAACATTCAAAGTTGTGGCTCCTTTGTCATCTTATTTTAAACATTCTCATAATCTTACACCTATTTCTAAATCTTTGCATAATGTGATGTTTAATTTTATTAATATTAATTTATTAACACTTTCTCCCATTAACACAATTTATCCTTCCAAACAAAATAAAAAAAACTTTGATCCCAACACTTTTTACCAATATTATCGTCAACCTAGTCATGATACTGAAAAAGTATTTCTATTTGAAAATTATTGTTCAAGACCTCATTGATTCTAATGCTATATCTGTTGAGGGTGTTAACGATCAAGGAAAAAAATCCATTTCCCTTCCTAACCAAAACTTGCAAATCTTTACCAACCCTTTATCTCCCCATTCAACCAATACCATTTATTCCATTCCTTCTCCATTTATCCCCATTGTTGACTCTCCTGCCATTTATACCTATGACACTAAGTGTACTAAAGCCAACAATGGTGTTAACCTTATTGATCAATCCAAACCTAAACCCAAAACCAAACCCAATATTTGCATTACATTTTATCCTAGCGAGACGATTAGGGTACCTAATGGTCTTATTTATAAAATAGTTGCAAAGATTAGTGGTCTTCCCTCTCGTGGAGTCCTTATAGATCCTACTTGCATGGTGACTGTTATAAGTGAAGAACATATTTACACTAGATATCTCTATCAATATTTCTATGATAAATCTCTTGTGACGATCAAAACATTAAATAGTTTCACTTATTCTACCCATGGTTCCATTCATGTTCCCGTATAAGTTGGTAAGAAAACCTTATATTTAACCTTTGTTATCATCCCAACTTCTGATCATTTTCAAATTATAATTGGCATTCCTTGGCTCAATTCCATGAATGCTATAGTCTCTCTTATTCATAAGTGTTTTAAGTTTCCCCTTGATGGAGATATCATCGCAATTAACCATATTCTTTATCATACTTTAGCTACTCAAGGGAACTTTGAATTTGATTTATTTTAGCCTTCCATGCCTCAACCAATGCAATATGACAAAGATAACTAGTTCTTATCTTATCAAAATTTCAAGATTAAGAATATGTGTGAACTTATAAATTACTCTTCTATAGTTCCATCTATTTGTCATGGATCTAAACTTCTTCCTACACCTTCCAAACCTCCTATTTTTGCTTCAGTTCTATGTCCTATAAATTATCCATAGTTTCTATATCTCAACCTACTATGGTGCCTTATGTTCTTTCTCCTAAAGAAGAAAAGGATATGATGTTGATTGATCATAAACCTAATCAAATTTTAAATAAAACTAAACATACAGTCGTGCTCTTGATCATCATCGTAAACATCATGCTAGAGTTCATGAGTGTGCTTCATAAAACCTTTCCTCCCCTAGAATACTACAAATGATTTGATTCACTTTGATCAACCTATGCATAGCCCAAGTGAGGAAGTTAATATTAAAAAGATGAAATTGAACAAACATGAAGATTATATTTGGATTAGAGATCCTATTTTGATTAATTTGGATGAAGAAGATACTCTTGATGGTGATTTCAATGTTTCTAATGCAAACGATGTTCATGAAGCGGTTATAATGATATGTATGAGATTATTGATATTAATCATGACTTTCCAGCTAGATTTTAAAAATAATTATCCCTTGATCCTAGTGACAAACAAAGTGAATCATCCTTATAGCATGGTCCTTCTTTGGAATTGGTTATTTTTATGTCTGTCATGCTTGATGTTTCTCCTCTTACATGTTTCCCACCTTTCCTAAATGATACATATCAAGATGGGGTGGGGACCAGGAAATATGCTTGATTCGCTCCTCTTGTGCAATGAATTCTTTTTGTTTTCCTATTGTAATGTGCTTCCCTTGTGATGTGATGCTTGTTATATATTTTATTTAGATTTATTTAGATGAACCTTGTTACTCTGTTGGCACAAGGTGATAAAGGAATCGACATGTAGTGACATTCGTAAATTTGTATCTCATTTATTCTACATGTCTTATATATTTTATGTCATGCATGTGCTATTGTTCATAAATGTGCCTTTGTGTTTTCTGATTGGGGATGACACAAAATGGAAGATACCATTCTTTTTGGTCTCTATAATGCCATCCCAAAAGACTCTTATTCATATCTCTTATGTGACCTTATTCCATTGTGCTTGGAGTTCTACTACGTTTGGGGGATGATGACAGTTCATTTTGATATACATGAGTTATCATATGATCATACTAACCTTGGAGTTAGTAGATCCCTTTTGTACTCTCTTTTGTCATGTGTTCATTTTCCTTGGTTTTTCCTTTCTTGGGAGCACGTCATAGTGGAAATGTCTCTTGTGGGTGCATGTATGCTCTATTAAAACATTTATCCCATTAAGGCATTTGCAATTTCTTTAATGTGGGCACATACACTCTACTCCTTGTTTCACATTTTACAAAGACACAATGACTCAATGCAATCTCTGATGTAGATGCTTAAGGATACAAATCTTTCCTTGTTTTCATCTTTACCCTCAAAATTATTCATTGTATCCTAAGACTAATCCTTCCTTCCTTCTTTCATTTCTCCTTTGACTTGATACTTTCATTTTGTCCTTAGACTAACCACTTTTTCTGGATTCCTTTATGGAGACATGATTTCCTTAAGGACTTATCCCTTTTTATGGGTTGACTAGCATCTCATAGCTTTCTAGGCTATCAATTCCATCTTTTTCAACATAATTGTCCCTTTGCATGACCCATAATAAGGAAATATTGTACTAGGCTAGTTGGTCATGTCCCTTTCTCTTTCTCTCTTTCTCTCTCTTTTGAGCATTGCCTCTTTTATCTTGGTTTTGGATTTTATGACGACCTAAGTCACTTGGGGGCTTGGTATTTCCTTGTCTTCTTTACCTTGATAATTTTTTTACAATGCATTGATCTAATTTATTAAAATGCATTGGTCACATAAGAGATATGAAGAAGAGTTTCAAAGACTTTCTTAAGACTCAAGAGTTTGAGGTTTCTAGGTAGGTCAATACAACTATTTTTCAGGGTGCTTTAGGTTGAGGGTTTGAAAAGGTCCCCCCACCCCCCAAAAATACTAAAGATCAAATGAAGCATGTGGCTCTAATTTTGGAATATTTAGACATCAAAAAATACAATGGATGATGCAAATTTAGGGGTAAAGCAAAAATTTGATCCCTAAAGAGTATAAAAAGTGGAAATGTTTTTCCTAATTTTTTAATTCTTTAAAAAATAGTCTAAAAATTTGTAGCACTTATCTATTGAATCTTTAAAAAATTCATCACTATGACATGTAGCACTTCATGTTTTCAAATATGTATTTTATACTAATACGTAGATGATACAAATCAATTTTTAGTAGGCATGTAGAAAATCCACTTTCTAAAAGTCACTTTTTAGAACCATACCATCTACATGGATAACCATCATATTTTGACCTAAATGAAATTATCTGTCAAACCTTTGTGGAAAAGATGTTTAACATATTGAAGATTAATTAGGATATATATATTTTTTTTAAAAAATATTTTATTGGCCCTAATTAATTTTTTGAAAAACCTCTTGTGTACAACTACCATAATTTGACCTAAACTAATCATTTTTTGAAAAAAAAATCATTGTATAAAGAATTTTGTATAGATGTATCAAATGATTTTTCACAAAAAAAGCATAAAAATTTAAAAGTTTATTAAAAAATATAAAAACTTGATATTTTAATTTTATGGATTAGTTTCATTAGAAAATGGAAAAACAAATCCATTATAAAAAAATCACCCAGCTAAACATCACATTGTTTGGAATAAAAAAGATCAAATGTCAGCTTCTATCACTAGTACATTTGGGCCTCATTTTTGACCTCATTTTCGACCAAAGGCCATTTTGGCTTGTGATGTTCACTTTTTTTTTGTTTATGTCCTGAAAAGGTCAAAATTTTGACTTTAGTTAAGTTTATTATAGAAATTTTGACCAAATCGGGATATAAACAAAAAAAGAAGAAAAGTGATCAAACTCACTTCATTCGGTCTTAGCCGGATTGCAGGCGGGAAGAAGGGCTTCATGAGCATTGTGCATCGTCTGAATACTGGAAGGGCTTCATGAGCATTGTGCATCATCCTAATACTGGTATGTTTCCTTACAAACTCTAGAGAACATGACATTACATTCTCAGTGTTAGGGTTTCCTAGCTAGATTTGTAATCCAATTTTATCTACCAGCTGTTTTAAAATTGAGGGCTTTGTTTTTATTTATGTTTCTATTTTCATGCATGAACCAAATTACCTGCATGCATTATTGTGTTTTCTCATAATAGAAGTCAGAGACCTGAGACTGAGTAAGAAAATATATCGACAACTAGCTTCATTTCCCAAAATCTAAAGGTAATTCTTGTTTTACATTGCATATAGTTTCTGAGAGCTTTTCTATCTGTTGAAATTGATTTGATTATTTATGTATAGATTGAAAACAATTTCGTCAGTCAAATTCATATAGTGAAATTTGAAAAGATTTCAAGTTATTACCATAGACTGAATTTATAGTAAATGGAAAGAAATCTAAGGTGAAGAGTTGTTTTTATAAAATGATTTACAATTCTTAGGTTAAAGTTGTTTCTTATGTAATCCTTTTGTACAAGATTGTTTCTAGGGTTATATGTTTGATTTTATGGGCTAGGTTTTTAACTGTTAACACATAGCCTTTGTTCTTGCATAGAATTTCCACTTAGTATCATTTTCTATTACCATATTTGAATGATTTAAATCTTATAATGTAATTGTGGGTGGAATGGTTCTAAGAATCTTTGATTTTGTGTGATATAAATCCAGAAACTAGAATTTTTGAACAAATTGTCAATGCAACATATCCAAGTGTTGATATTGACATATTTATAAAGATAATCTCAAGCAAAAAGCTAAGTAATTCAAAACCTCAAGATTTACAAGCCACATTTTCAAATCCTATCCACAACTATCTATTTGAAAAAATAAAATAATAAATTCAAACCCCAAGGTGTTTTTTAAGATCTTGTGCTAGTGAGGTTCAGTGGCTAACTCATATGTTTATTGTGATGACAAAGCTCAGAGAATCACCTGAAGGCAGGTCCAACAAGTTTGAATATGATCTAGACACCATTTAGCTGCAAGAGTAAATCTACCAAATGCTTTAAATAACCATGCCAATCTGAGACAACTAAGTTTCTTCCTTAAATTGCTAGATTCTACAACATGCTGATGATTTAGACTGGAAATGGGAATGTATTAAGGTCATGGAGAAATAGAAAATTTAATTCATATGGAACGAAGCCAATCATAACACAATATCTTCAAGTATGTGAAATCTCTAGGCCATATCTTCAAGTATGTGAAATATGAGGCTTGAAACAGTTCCCCTGTCAATAATTTAATCATCAAAACATCCAAATGAGAGTCTTCTAAACACATAAATTTTAATGTTCCTAAATATCAAAACCTTTTACACCTTAGAAAATTTAAGTACATCCTTAGAACATTTAAGTACATCTATTGAACATAGAAAAATTATTGCTAGTGCAGATATTCATACACCTTATATGGGTACATACTTTGAGATTTTTACATTTGAGAACTTTTGAACTCGAATCAAGTCATATAAAACAACAACTGTATACATTATTAGCACAAACTCTTAAAAACCATTTTCTAAATTCTTTGAATTTTTACAACTTTGAGACAACTAATTTCACTAATAATATAATGTCAAAGAACTATAGAAATAATATTCTAAACATAATGAAATATTCAATGGAGTATAAGTTCTATATTTTAGGGAGTATGTGTCTCTCACTTTCCTTTTGTTTATCTACAAGTATAGCTCCTGTAGACTCTGATTATCAAAATAGTTTTGTTCATGCAATTTTCATGAGAAGACACTAGATGTTACTGTGTAAGAGTCAATAAATTCTACCTCAGTTGTAGGGAGATTAGTTTTGGTTTGTTAAAGAAGTCACTTGCCATGGTCAAAATATAAATATAAATTGCAAATCCAAAGGGACATTCCAATGTGCTTATACTGGAAAAGTTAAAAGCATAGCCCCACCACCCCTGCCTTCAAATTAAATATATTAAGAAAATCATATTGAAGCTCGTATTGAGATATATAGTGATATATTGGAGGTTACATAAAACAATCAGTAGACATTCAATGTTGACCAACCAAACATTAGTAAATCAATGTAGAGCTATACAAGCTGCAATCAGTCCTCTCCCTCAGAAAGAACAGTGTAAAGATTCACCTCAGTTCATCTCTATAGAAAGTACTTCCAACTCAATTGCAAATGGTGAAACAACATAATTGGAAACAATACCGTAGGTGATTACAATCCTGTCATTATTATTGTAAATATTCATTTGAAGAAGGATGTTAAAAGAGAATTTGGGTACAATGATTCATCCTACTACTCTATTTTCTTACTTATCTCAGTAGAGTTTGAAATGGGAACCCAATAATATGGAAAATGAAATGGTGCTACTTATGTCAATGTTTGACCCTACTCAATCCCAATAATGTGGATTCTCTAATAGAGTGTGAGGTATATGGTGTCCCCATTAAGTATCATTTTATCAAGGATAAAATCAGGTCTGAAAAATGGATTAGGTGACCACTAGATCTGGTTCCCTTAGAAATACAATGTAAACACAATTTTGTGCAATAAGAATAAATCCTTGTAATACGACACGGTCCAAAACTAGCAATCAAATGAAGGTTTTGGTCTTCAAATGGTTTTTAGGGAGTACTTGCAAGTTCATTCCACCAATATTTTGTTATAGAAACCTTCAACATATGCACAAATGAGCCCCAACACATTTATAGCTTTTTTGGAGGGAATTTGCAATTCAAAATTATAATATTTTTTCCCCTCAAAATTGTCATTTTGAAATAATAATAATGTTTCATACACAAAGCCACATTTAACTAGGCATGCAACTTTTAATACATTTCATTACCTCTCCAATGAGCTAGTACACTAAGTATTTCGTTTATGATTTCTCAACATTAGATTACATTAGTGAAATAGTAATTAATTATTTAACAACTCATCCAACTTGTGGAAAGTACTGAAACTGAATTGGAATTAGAATTTGATCACACTTGGATGCTACTAAATATGTAGGATGATGATTGGAGCCAATTGCATCCCAGAAAATGTCCTTTAGTGCTGTTGTGCCATAAGTATGGTTGTGCCCCATAAATAGAATTGCATATACCATTTTTTCACACTAGCCTGTTCATGTCTAAATTTATCAATTTGATGCTTAAGAACACCTTTGAAGATATCACTAATTTGATGCTTAAGATAACCTTTAAAGATATTCAATAATTTGATATACTTGTTTCATTTGAGAAGTTATTTGGCATCGGAATGTTGAAGTAGTTGTTATGAAAAAGTAGCTGTGATGGAAAAGTGATCCAAAAATAGGCATTTCCATGATGGAAACAAAGCTATGTTGTTTGTGAGCTTGAATGCAGTTGAGAGACAAAAAAATCTGGTACTGCTTGGGTTCTATGGCTGCATATTTACTCTGGGTTTCAATATTTTATCTTTGTTGTCTTGGCCAAGCATTGCAGTGTTAATGTTCAAGTATAGGTGGTTCTGTAGTGTTTAGCTTTTAGAAGTTGCCATCATAAAATGTTTATCACTTATTGAATTCTATGTTCACCCAATAATTTTTACTGGTCTAGTTGGCCACATGTTGTACAAGTGTTGAGTATAATATTAGAGCATCTATAGACCAGTCTAGGAAGTCATTTTCAATGTGCTAATCTTCCAAAGTGATATGATCTACTGCAGACTACTTTACACATGACAATAATTGGTATATTTCTATGGATCTATATATCTTATGAGCAAACACCTTTTGATCTGTCAAATTTATGAGAATTTTGATCTTCCCCATGTCACATCATTGCCATCTATGGTTCATCAATCATAGCATATTTTATTTTAACTAACTTTCCAATATTTTCTTAATATTCTAGATGGTATGGTTGACCAAAGAACTTAGATAAAAAATAATTTATAACCAAGTGAGACTAAAAGCAAGAAAATTCAAAGATATGATGCTAATCAGAACTAAATGAAACACCATTCCTTCCATTTGTAATTTTCTTCACAGATTGATTCTTAGAATATAACAATAGAATACTGACTCCAATTTTTGAGCAACCATATCTTTCAATTTTATATGCATAGGATAGAACTTATCATTTAATTTTTTAGCAATGTTCCCATGCAACTAAATTTACAAATGTTCATTTACAATATTCCTACATCAATCAAACTAGGAGTGGATAACATTGGTTGTGTAGTGCTTGCAAGTGGCAGCAAAAGTTACTTTTCTTGATTCATGTAGTACTTGAAAGTGGTGGCAAAAGTTAAAAGGCCTCATCTTCAATGTATCATCTATAAAAAATTCTACTAAACTAGGAGTGAAGACGATTGGCTGTGTAGTAATTTAGAGTGACTACACTAAAAATGAAATCAATTGGTTGTATTGTAAATAATTGCAAATATGGAAGAAGAGAATCCGAAGCCACTGGAGGGTTCATTGTATGCAATAACGATTGCAGGCTGTGTAAAATCTAATGGAAATGCACCTTACACTACGAGGTAAAATTTGTGGAGCATATACTTCTGAGACACAATGGCCCTATTTTATAGTGTAGGTAAGGCATTCTGTCCTCTCCTTTGTTTGAAAAATCTAAGTGAATTACCTCTACTAAAGTAAGCCCAAAACACAGAGCAACTCACACATTGTTGATTCTTTAATGTTTTTGTATGCACTTGTTCCTAAAGAAGTATTTCTTAATATGTGAGATGCTAAAAGGTTTAGAAATGTAAGAAGAGCTGGATATGGTTGGTGCATCCAGTATGGTAGAGCTGGGATTCAGACCAACTCAGAATATTTACAATGGTTGTTTGAAATGCTATTTTCAAATACTTTTGATAGAATTTTGTTCTGGAGGCCATATTTTGTAACATGTATTTTCTACTAACAAACATTGGAAAATACCCGCCACCGAAGGAATTCAACAATTAAGGGGGAAAATTTAGATCAATCAATTTTTTTATCTAGTTCTAATTGAACAAATTTTAAAGTATTATGTTGAAGAGTCAAGGGAAGAGAAAAGTTTTAAAAATTATTTGATTTCAAAAGTAAAAAAATTCAATTTGAAATTGAAAATTATTTTATCAATCCTAAAATATCCATGAGCGTAGGATTTTACAATCTCAGAGGGCTTGATTGACTATCATATTCGATGCTGAAATTTGATACAAACTGGGAAAAATGAAAAAGATTTAAGGCCAATAATTGGAATGTTCAGGTTGAACTTGCATCTCTATGTCACCGTCATACTATGAAGCACTCAATTTGATTAATTAAATGCTTGAGTGAATTGTAGATAAGATATTGATTCATTATAACTCATTCAAAAACTGTAAAGCAATTACAGATAGAAGTATAAAATAATTGTATTTCAATATAAGTTGTAAGTCAATGAAGCTTCCAATGCATATAAGACTGCAACACGTTATGACTCTGAGAAATTATAAGTAATCACAGATAGAAAAATAAAATAATGGTATTTCAATGTAAGTTGCAAATGAATGGCTTCCAAAGCATTTGAGATCTGACTGCATTACAACTCATTGGAAAACTATAAACAATTATAGATAGAAGTAGAAAATAATGACATTTCTTGTATGTTCAAATGAATGGCTTCCAATGCATTTGAGATCTCAGTGCATCGTAACTCAATGGAACACTATAAACAATTATAGATAGAAGTAGAAAATAATGACATTTCCTGCATGTTCAAATAAATGGCTTCTAATGCATTTGAGATCTCAGTGCATCATAACTCATTGGAACGCTATAAACAATTATAGATAAAATTAGAAAATAATGGCATTTCCAGATGATTCACAATCAAAGGGTATGTTTTGATCATTCCCCTATAGTCAGAAACAAAAAAAATAAAATTAATTTGATTTTACACGCTCTATTTGAATTGTAACAATAGGTCCTCTTTAAGGTCATCAATTCAGTCCCTGTCCAAATAGCAATGTTATAATCCATGATCTTACCAAGTCCCATTTTCCAATACTAGTCTCCGTTGTCTCTGGTTTTCATTATATTAGCAATTAGTACAGAGATTTTAAATACATCCTATTTGAAATTATTTTATTAACTTGTAATTTATTTTGTTTTACCATAGCTGTTTTATTTATTATGTACATGGAAGCAATTTTTTTAAAATATAATAGTAATTATTACGTATTATCAGTATGCTCCACCTCTTGTTGCCATTGTAGAATTCTTCTCAATATTAATGAGTAATTCATAATGATTGGGACAAGTATTTAATGGTCCAAATGATCTTTGGTCCCATGGTAGTCTCACAAAATTTATAGAAATATCAAATATCAACATGATTTTTACATAGAATATTCCTAGGATGAAATAGACAAGGAACTTCATTATTGGCCCTTGGTTTAAATAGCACGGTTTATAGTCCAATTAAAGCACAATTACTCAATATTAAAACAAGGATGCAATGAAACATATAGTCTGGATATCTAAATTCAATTGTATGAGCATGTTTAGGGTGTTCATTAATCTTCAATTGCAATTTTTGGTGACAATTGCCCCTTTATATAGTATTGCCACCTTGGTGATTGTTGGATAGGCTTGCAGCGACGATTCAAACTTGAACATTAGATGTTCCCTTGAGGTATTGGAAAAGTAACTTTTTTTGTCACTTGAACTTAGATGGTATAGTTGACTAAGATGATTGGGCATCACCTTCCACCCATTGAAAAAGCAACTTGAACTTACATTTGAGTGGAGGAGGGAGTTGGGCTCTGTCAAGGACATTGTGAGGCAAACTGGATCTTTGTGTGATGTTCTAAAATTGTTCATAAATTGTTCATTACCCTGTGTTGACTTCGCAGATAGTTTTTCCACTGCTATTTCCTTTCCATCTTTTGTTCTTCCCTGAAAGATGAAAACAAAATAAGACTTCTCTATGTAATATTGTAATATCTTATTGTTTTTTATTATATACAAGATACTACTAATGCTTGTATGTTTACATTTTATATATTTATAGCCTGAATAATTGTCTGTGAAGAAAGTCCACACCGGGAATTCTGAATCCAGAACAAAATAACAAGACAATTGCTAGATTGTGGTCTCAGTTCCAAAGAAAAGTTGATAAATGTAATTTTCCTTGCAAAAAGTGTAAGGGCTTAAAGAATCGAATAATTCTAATCACAATATCCCAAAGTCATTGTAGGCAACATGGTCATGTTGAAGGGGGTATGCTTTTCGTCGATTGGTGAATGTGGATTTCCAATTAGAGGAACATGGAGGTGTGAATATCCAAGCCAAGGATAATGCTCCCATGGAAGAAGATGATCTCATGGCAAAGAACACAATTGAAGATGATGGTATTGTCGTAGCTGATAATGTGCCAGAGGACATGATTGAATAAGATGGTATTGTCGTAGCTGATCAAGATGATCATGATGATGGTACTAGTGCATCTGATAATGATGATGAAGATGGTCTTGATATACCTATACTTGAGAAGGCATACAAGCCTCTATACCAAGGCTCCCAAACAACTCTTCTCTCCGCTATAGTGTTGTTGGTGAACTTGAAGGTTATGAATGGTTTATCCAATATAGCAATGTCACGTATGCTAAGGTATGCCATTTTTGTCATCTACAATGTTAGCATACCATACTATTCATTATATTAATAATTCATATTTGTTTTTGTAGGTTGATAGGTTATTTTTTGTTACCACCATCAAACATTCCACCTCATTCATACCAAGAATTATCTACCATTATGAATAAAATTGGAATGAAGTATCAGAAAATACATGCATGTCCCAATGATCACATTCTATATCATAAACAACATGAATTTTCAACAGAATGCCCTGATTTTCATGTTAGTAGATATCGGTTAGATCAAATTAAAAAAAAGGTGCCTCACAAAGTTCTTCGGTACATTCCCATTATTCCACATCTTCAACAATTATTCAGGTGCACTAGCTTGGCACAATTTATAGATTACCATGCATGCAATAGAAGTCAAGATGACATTATGAAAATTATTGCAGATGGTTCTTCATTTAAAGACATAGAAACAACATGGCCACACTTTAAAGAAGAACCTCGTAATCTCAAGCTTTCATTGGCAGCGGACGGTGTCAATCCATTTGGAGATATGAGATCTATTTACTCAGTGTAGCCTATTTTTTCTATTAACAATAACATTCCTCCTTGGATTTCCATAAAGAGGGAGCACATAATGTTATCAATGATTGTACCAGGTATTTTTTCATTTAATAGTTATCTAAATTAATTTATAAACACCGCATCAAAATGGTCATAATAATTATATAATATTTTTGTTCATTCAACTAGGTAAGTACCAAGTTAAAGATATGAACGTGTATATTGAGCCCCTTATTGATGAGTTGTTGAAGTTATGGAATGGGGTCACTATGTATAAAATCTCTAGACCAATAGGACAAAGACAATTTCAATTTGATGCAATGCTTGTATGGACAATACATGATGCCCCTAGACTAACTCATTTTTGCGGTATGTTATATATTGTTAAGGTCACATATTTTTGGTATGTTATAGTGATTACACATTATTGCTATATGTTTAAGTTGTGCATGATAATTGTACATGATCTAATTGTACGATATATTTTAGGTCTTCAGACAAAGGGTAAATTTTCATGTCCAGTTTGTGGTCCGAAGATGAAATCTCATCATTCAAGAAGTTTAGGAAAGCAGGTGCTCGATGAGTTTAGGCACTTTCTCCACAATAATCATAAGTACTGAATTATCAAAAAACATCTTTTTAATGGGAAATAAGAGACAACATCAAGGCCACAAAGAATGACACCTCGTCTATGGAAGTTGGAATACAATAGACTAAATTTCTGAGGTAATGTCATTCCATCTGATGATTTTTGTTTGAAATTTATATTTTGATATTGTCTTTTATTTACTAATGATGTAATTGATACTCGTGAAGGTCGTCAAGGAATCAATGACCAACTTCCTAGAGGAATAAAAAGTTATCCTAGTCAATTTAGTAGGTTTCCATACTACAAGGATCTCCCAATCATGCATTTGTTTGATGCTATGCATATTGGAAAGAATGTAACAGAGACACTATAGAAAATATTGGATGGAAGGCGTGACAAAGAAAAAATTGCCAAAGTTTGTAATGAAATTCATAAATCCAATCATGCACTGAAAAATTCCATTAAATCAAATAGCAATGGAGATCGCATAAATACGAGTGCCCTTCCTTGGTTATGAACTGAGCAGCAAAGTGATGCATTAAAAGAAGTCATAAAAAAATAAAATTTCCAACATGATTTGCTGCAAATATAAGTAGTCTTGTATCAAAGAAATCTGATTTTGGGCAAGGGTTGACAACACATTATTGGCATACCTTCATCAAGGTAAGTCATGTTCTCTATTTACAATATATTTGTAAAATTGCATGTACTTTTTATTGCATTATTTTACAATATATTGAAAAGATCATTTTTTAATTATTGCTGAATGTCCTACCTCTATCCCTCCCACACCAGTTTGACAACAGTGTTAAATAAGTTATATACGATCTTGGAAAATACATGAGGTTAGAAGTGTTATTTATTAGACTTGTTGTACATATATTATATTTATGACTTGCTTTACTTTTTATGTAATTTATTGTATATTTTTTTTTCTAAAATCTTGTTTATATATTCTTGCGAGTTGAATCTCTTTTAGGTGGTTATCATCTAAATAAATTGATAAAAAAGATATAAAATATTGGAAGAGAAAAATCCCCCAGCTTATGTGTGAAATGAAAAAGTGTCTACCTCCAAATTTTTTCAATGTTCAAGAACATACCTCATACATCAAGTTGAGGAGATTGAATTGTGTGGACCTATACAAACTAGCTCAATGTGGATGGTTGAGAGATAATTGAAATTTATGAAGGGCTTGGTTTGACAAAGAGCACATCCTGAGGGTTCTATGGTGGAGGGATATATGGTATACCAGACCATGGTGAACATTAGTGAATATCTTCCTAAGTTTGTAGCAAATATCCATGTAGATCGCATTTGGGATCCCAACTCTATTAACAAATTCGAAGGGGAGTACTTGATGGGGAAAGGTAGATTGAGGAAAGTGAGAGGTAATTATATGATGTTATTGTAGTTTATTAATTGTTATAAATCTTCAATATAATTTGTTTCTAAGTGGTCTATTTGTTTTATTTACAGTTGGTCGTGAGTGGGATGCACTACATTTGTATATTGCAAACAATCTTGATTAGATGACGATATGGATTCAACAATCTCAAGAAAATGGTCGCTCATTAACATGGTATGGTGTTGCATCATTGGTTAAAGAAGCTCATCATAATGGAGATCCCAATGTTACACCAATGGTACTTGATCTAGCATATGGTTTAAGAGGTAGAAATGTATGTATAAGTTTACTAACCATGACCCATAAGTTTAATATCAACTCAAGGATCGATGCAAATAATCTTGACATGTTTGAATAATTGTAGATCAAACACCACAAAGCTATGTACTACCATGGCCGTAAATTTTGCATAAAAAAGTTAGACGACACGAAGACAACTTGTGATTCTGGGATAAGTGCAGTCTTCGAGGTCACTAATATTTCATCTAGAAATGACACACATCCTCAAAAATTTGAAAATTGATACTATGACATTTTGGATGATATACTTGAGTGCGACTTTAATTCATTCAAATTAGTTCTATTTGTCGTCAAATGGTACAGACTACAACTAAATCAAAATGATCCTGATAGGACTGTTATTGAACATGATAGTAGATTTACAATGATTAATACAAGGTCATTTGAGCCAGTTGGAGATGAGCCCTATGTTCGTCCAAGCCAATGTGAGCCAGTGTTTTACTTTGGCATTCCACATAAGTCAAATTGGTCATTTTTTGTTAGACATGATCCAAGGGGAAGGCCGGTAAAGTATAATGTGATGGAAGAAGAAGATACTGAAGAATTAGAAGAAGAAGAAGAAGAAAATGATGATGATTCTGGTGATGCTGACGATGATGGTGATGATGATGACAATCATGATCATGGTGATGAAGATGGTGTTGATCAAGGCGATGATGGTCATGATAATGGTGATGAAGATGATGATGATGATGATAGTGATGATGATGACGATGATGGTGATGATGGTGATGATGGTGATGATGATGATGACATGGATGAAGAGGATGATCAATAACATGATCAATGAAATGTATGTCAAGGTATGATCAATGTCACATATGAGGTATTGATTTATTCATATAAATTTGTTTGACTTGTATGCTTTTATAATTAATTTATTATGTGTTGAACTCTAATATCATGGAGAATATTTTGCATCATGTAAATTTTACCTTCTATGTAATTTTTAGCTTACATATCATGTAATTTTTGGCTAACTTAAGACAGATGATTTACATATGCAGGAAATTTAACGCCTTTGACATGGATTGACATGTATAATTTATTATTTTATTTCCTTCTCTTTAGTCATAAAAATATATAGATCCTACTATGTCTCTCATTTTATAGATTGCAAGTATCACCAAATAGGTATTTGTCTGATCTGTCTTCCTCAAGTGAGGAAAATGCGGGAATAGAAGACAAAAGTGAGACATCTAGTAGGTCTAAAATAGGGAGATCAACTAGAGGTGGCGGAAAATGAAAATTTTATTGTACATGATGTGTCATTTTCAGGTAAAGAAAAATGCATGTTATGTTCTACTAGTTAATGAAATACATGTAACAGTAAAAAAAAGTATGCAAATTTAACCCATTTACTTGTTATTGCAGCAGAGCCCCCTTTAGTGCAACAACCTCGTGCTCCTCAAAAGATGAGGAAGAATCATAATTTGAGATCACAACAAGGTATTGAGGAAGATATTGATGCTCCTGGAAGCATTTTCCTTAAGAAAATTAAGAAAAACCCAAAAAAGAAATGATTTCTTAAAAATGCTCTTTGATAAAACTTGTTTGATTAACTTTGTTGAATAATGAAAGAATGTTGTTTTAAGTAATTATCTATGAATGTTGCATAATAATATTGAATTTTATGTCATTTTAATGAATATTTTTATGTGTTAATGAATTCTTGATTAGTGTTGTGCATTAATGAATGTTATATCATATTAATGAATGTTATGTGATTGTATTGATTGAATGTTATAGTTCATAAATGGATGAATGAAGTGTGTAATTAGATGTTAATGGGGAATTTATATTGATGTTAGGAGAAGAGGGGTGAGGCTAGATGAGCTTCCACCTTCACGTGGTTGGCCTTGTTAAGTAGAGAATATTAAACTATTCTCGAAACCAAGTGAAGCTCAAACTAACATACCTTCATTATTTAATCAATTTCATTCGTTCTAGGTCTTTGCTCATAAGTGCATTTTGAATGTGTCATTGTGAGGAAACTATAAAATAACAAACTGGAAGGGCCAATAGTCAACTTTTATGGCATGATTCGGCTTCATTTTGTGTAAGTATTCTCTTCTTGAATGCGCCAACCTCTCTTGGCCTAATCTAGATTATTTCATTGGTTTGTGTTTTTGAGTAGGTGAAGTGTTCAATCAATTCCTTTGGACTCCCATTTACTCACATTTTTCTAAGACTAAAATAT
Source organism: Thuja plicata (assembly GCA_018584345.1). Taxonomy (NCBI): domain Eukaryota; kingdom Viridiplantae; phylum Streptophyta; class Pinopsida; order Cupressales; family Cupressaceae; genus Thuja; species Thuja plicata. Next base: position 2,121,066 of record MU224708.1, read on the forward strand.
ATTTATACAAATATTGACTTATTAAGTAGCTTGGAGAGCTTAAGTCAAAATCAGGTCATGAGTTTAATTTAGTACAAGAGTGTGCCACTTGTTGATGCATAGTTGTGTTCCACATTCTATCATAATAGACCATTTATTTCATTCTAATCAGTTAAGTTATTATTTTTATTAGTTTTTATGGTGAAAGAGATGCTACCCATGTACTCATAATAGACCATCTCTTGGACATGGGCTTGCGAGATGGAAATTTTTGAATTTAATGCTCCATCTGATGTTACAAAGGATGATGATTTATCATTTTGTCCTTGCTTGAATATCTTTGACACTCCATTGAAGGACCTTGTGCTTCAAAGCATTACTGGCATACCCATTTGTTCAGATAAGCTTGATGTTCTGAAGAACCATGGATATCTCTTTCCTTGAAAACTATTTGTCTATGACAGGTAATTTCATTTTAGAATTCCAAGCTTACAATTACTGATGGCATGTCCTCTTCTTTAGGAGGGGGTGATTCTGACGTAGAACAGAGTGGAAAGATCCTAACAAAGGAGCCTTCTAAGCTTAATAAGGTGCAGGAGATCCTTTCAACAGAGGCTAGGAGATAATTGCAAGGTTAAGAGAAGTAGTGACATTTCTTCTTATTCAGGAGTACTTAATTTTGTTACACACAAGGTACAGGAGATCCTTCCAACAGAGGCTTCCAAGAATGAATTTTCTCAAATAGATGATTTTTATATAGAAAGAAGTGGTGATAGATCTCCTTTCCTGAATATATTATTTGTAGATGATCAATACTACATTGAATAATTTTGAACACACAAGTAGTGCTGCGTTTCACCTTGTGGTAAGATTTATTTTAAAAAGTGCCACAACAAATCTCCTTTTATTGAACAAATTATGTGTTGATGCCTTCATTGTATTGAGCAATTTTGAATTTGTCTTAAGAGTAATATATCCCTTTGTTATATACATCAGTGATGTTAGATACAATATTTATCATTTTATTGTGTGTTTAGTAATTGGTGCTTGAGCATTGAGAATAATTTGTGAAAAACTGATTGTCATATTTAATCCAATTTTAATTATTCTAGAAACATGTCCTTTATATTTAGTTCTTTCATATCTTCTAGGTGAATAGGGTCAGGATTCTATGCAAATCTAGGTAGGGCCTAGTCTAGGGTTTGGACTGGTTTGGCTTTGGCCAGGGTTTTTAAAGAGTTACATATGTTGTTAAATATAATGTTTATCTTTTATTTGTGTATGTTTTAATTTTGACTAACTTTTGTAATATTTAATCCTATCTTTAATTTGATCATATTCTAGAAATCTGGCCAAAATCCTGTCGTTAAGAAAGAAGCCAGCAGTAGTGAAGATGACTTTTCTGATGAGAGCGAGAAAGAACCTACACCTCAAAAGTTGATACCTAAATTATGTCATATTTTTATTTTATTTACTTGTTTATGATGATATGTGATCCTATTTTCTATTTGGAGATTATATTAACATGTAAATTCCTTTTAGAAAACTGTCACCAAAATAATTGTTAAACACGAAAGTTATAGCAGTGAAGAGGAGTCTTCTTCTGAGGAGAGTGATGAAGATCCCACACCTCAAAAACCATCTCAGAAGGTACCAATCATGTTTTCCATTCGCTTATATTTTTGGATTCGTAAATCTCCTTTGTTGCATGTCCTTTCTTTTGATTACTATGGTTGATATATATATCTTACATTTAACATTCAACTTCATTATGTTTTAGAACATGTAGCATATCTTCAGAGGAGTTTGAGCATGATTCCTTTTATGAAAGATTTGATTTTTTACCACTTGAGCTCTTCCCATTTGACATTTGTTAACTTACCTTTTACATTGGTGGTAAAATTGGCTTTTTTGATGTTTTTGTGATTGGAATAGTTGTTTGGCCTG